>JAPMOQ010013963.1:6455169-6489915 GCA_026543055.1 Argiope trifasciata
ATATATATATATAATTTTCCCACATTGTGGAAAAATCCAATTTAAAAAAATTCAATGGTGCTCTGAAAAACACAAATTATTGTTCTAATATTACCAGTAGTTTTATATTAATTCACTTTTTTTCTCTATCTGTTTATCTATTCAATACAAATTTTAAGCTAATTTCCGATGGACTAGAAACCTGAAACCTTAAATGTAGCCCAGAATTGGATGACGATGTAATATTAATTGACTTTCTTATCTGTCTATTCAAATTTTTGCAATCGATTAAAAACTTTTATTAGCAGGTGGTTATTATTGAAAGTGAAAAGTCATTAATTTATTGAGAAATTAGTTTAAAATCCGAAACGAAACAAACACACATAAATAAAGAGTGAAATATAATTATTTAAATAAAATATTTTCATGTAACACGCAACTTTAAAAATTCCCAATCATAAGTTTTGAGGACAGTCTATAGGGATCTAGGAGAAATAATTTAGAAATTTTTAATCCTAAAATATTTTATGCAAATAATTAATTATCTTAGATTTGGAGATGAAAAACAATTCCTCCAAATAATTTTTTACTTGTGAGGGGAATCCTTCTACATTCACTTTTACCCAAAGTTCATTTCAATCGTTGAAATTATCTTTTTAAATGTTGAAAAATGCTAGAATTACGTTTGAAATGCAGTAACAAATTTCAATTTTCAAGAAAATTTAATAAACAAATCTACAGTTCATAAACAGTTGCATATAAGATGCATAAATAATTTAGGCTATGAGATTACAGTTTCAAAATAACATCATTTATATTCTTGCATATATTCTTGAGGCAGCTCATTTTAACTCTCTAATGAAAATATGTACATTCATATAAATATATGAGTATTATATTAATAATTTAAATGATTTGGAAATGCGTCATGAGTTTGAAATAGGATCGCCATCATCACTCAGATGTTATGTCAACAGTGTAGCAGAATGCTAAAATACACCTGCGAACATGCATAGCAAATGAAAGAAAACATCATTTATATATCTGTTTGCACAGTAAGCTAACGTATTTGCCGTAAATGCATGTCAATATCACATATATAAATGACTTTGGGAAGCCACCAGACGTTACAGATTGATTATTTGTTATGAAATGTATTTAAAATTAATGTCTACTTTAAATTCTAATACCGGGTTAAACGAATATAATGTATAGGAAATAGGCCGGCGCTTCTCATTATATAATGAATGTTGATCGTGATAAATTATGTTGTTGGGCGTTGCGTTTGATATGCTCATTTGGCTTCTCATAATTAATATAATTCATTTGCCCTTACTGAAGTCAGATATAAGTTAGCATTAGTGTCCAGTAATTTGAATTGTAATTTCGGTGAACGTTTCAAAAAAAATTCAAAAAATCTCTATTCATCTCTTTCCAATTACACGAATGAAAAGATATGAAATTATCTTGACAAATGTATGACATTTTCTACATAAAAGATAGTTTCGTAGACCTCTCACATGAGTATCATCTTTTACTCTGTTCTTTTATTTTTCTGCCTTGAAAGTCTGATGCTTATTAAAATGCATCATGCTATTAGCGCTTCTTATTTGAATGAAAGAATTAATGTCCTTATTCTTCAGGCGGGTGTTAAATTATCCCAATCTAGACACTCAACTAATTACTCTACCCTGTGTCTTCTGACAGCATAGTCCCCTTTAACATTTTGTCATGGAGATATTTTTCAAAATTTTCCTAAATATTCAACCAAACTACTGCTTCTATAACAGCAGCAGTAGAAGCTAAGAGAATTTCTTTCTGAATTGATGCTAAATTCTTTTAACAAGCTCTTCTCTAATTCACTCTTATAATTTAAAGCTCGAGGCGAGCTCATTTAGGAGGATGCTTGGTGGATGCTTTAATTAACCAGTATTTCTTAAGAATCTTACAACCATTGTCAACAATTAATGCTACTGTCGTTCGAGATCATTTACTGCAGCTTTCTCTTTCTCTTAATCTTAGCACTTTCCAAAGCAGCACACAATAAGCTCATGCCAAAAGAGGAAAAATACTATTTCATTCCGAAAATAAATTATAGTCATTCAGAGATATTTATTGTAGTCATTGAGGGGTATTTGAGGACGTCTCACTTAAGCGACGGTACTTTAAATGCAGTCTTATTAGGACAAATGTTGTTTCAGCAATTTACTGGATTTCCTCCAGCGATATTTCTGGGCATATTTCTATCGATATTGAAATCAAGAGATCGTCTTGCGAAACATTTCAACTGAAAGGAAATGCTTCCGAATTTATAATTTCAGGATTTAAACGTAGAGAATATGACAAGGAACTCAATGAGTACTCTTTTAGCCAAATTGGGGTAAGGTTACAGAAAACTCTTATGAATATTATTATGCTAACGTAAGCGCAAAATTACTACACGATTTTACAGAAAAATTTTATTATTAGATTTCAAGAATTTTATACCCAATTTGTGTGATATTTTATTGATTACTCTTTAATTCTATAAAGTAAGGGTTATATAATGAAAACATGTTGGAAATCCTTTAAATTCAATTTTTATATTTGGAACAAGCTTAACACTGGTTTGTAGCTGTTTGTATTGAAAATTTTTTATAAATGCTATTAAATAAATTTATAAACTACATCCTTTTGAAAAGAAATTTTATTGCTTCATGTAATTTTTATTGATAAAAATTTCCTCAGTTGATTAACATTATAACTATATTAAAGTTTCTTTAATTTAAAAGCACACTTTATGAAAAGCCTTTTCTACTATACATTAATTTCTCTCACGACGACAAAAGAATTAGTTTTTGAATATGATGAGCTGTACAATTTTATCGATAAATCAATGTGACAACAGTTTTGAATTAAAACAATGATAAGATTTCTTGAATACCATACAATGAATTAAGTTTTATCTTGCAATTATTTAGAAATTTTAAAAATTAATCACGTTTTGGTTTTAATAATTAAAAAAAAACAAATAGCTATAACAAATATATTTTCAAGTTTTTCAAGGATGACATGCAAACTATAAACGTATTGAAAAGTTTCATAGAAAAGTACAAAGATGCTTACAATTTTTTTATGAGCGAAGATAGTTTTGTACACATGAAAGCCAAATACTAAGCACTCTTGCTCAGTCACAATTACTTTAATTTAAATAAATGGAGGCATCATAAACATTAAGATTGGAAATGGGACAAAACTACCATACAAAAAGATAAACAAGTATATAGAAAATGCAATTATTGCGAGCTATCTGTGTTTTACCAAAGTTTTAATGGCTTGTTTGACATTGCGAAAAGGGTTTTATTATGGTTTTGTAAAGAACATTATATCCAGCATTGTTGTGAGCAAAGAGAATGCTAAACAAAGAAGTTGATTTGTGCGGTCGAAAATGTGCTTAAAAATGTTCAAGTCAGCTTCGCAATACACTCATGAAGCTTCTTTGTTCTTAAGGCCGAATATATTATTTATTTCCTAGTATACCTTAGTGGGTTTGTTACTGCGTGGATAATTTTGTTTCGTAGCTTGTGATTAATCTTGGTTGTCATCCACCAGTTGGGAGATACGTAAGAATAAATCCGTTTTTCTTTGGTTTTTGTTTATGTAAAAACAAGTTAGAATCAAAGGAATATAAGTTTGAGCTTTTGAACAAAACCTTCTTTAATATATGATATAAGCAACTTGTGAAGTGTTTTTTTTTACTAATGTTATTTATTTAACCTCATTATTTTTATTTTTTAATTTAAACTCAGTTACCCCTTTAATAGGATCTTCTAACAAGGTAACAAAGCTTAATGTTAATCTATTATGATGGTATTTGAGTAAAAACCTTCAGTGTTGTTCTCAACGATTTTTCCAAAGTTTTAAGGATTTGTCCAAAGAATTCAAAAACGTTTATACTGTTCTAATTACAAATTTTTCTGCTTTTTTTACTTTTCTGTGATTGTACATAGCTTTTAAAATAGGATCTTAAGCAACAGCAATGATGTGGAAGTTCTATGTTAAAATAATATATACGCTATTTATATTGTTTCATAGTATGCTTTTAAAGATTTCCGATCCAAAAAAATGCATTACCAATTTTACAACAAAAGTAAATATTAATACTTCTAGGCTTTCTGTTTTGTTGCACTATAGTAACACCTTAATTGCCTAAAAATGATTTTCCAAAAACAAATAATAATTTCTTTTAAAAAATGGGTAAATATTTTGCTTTACTTTAATCAATTTGTTCGAGAATGTTCGAAACAGCGTAATTGGAAAAGTTTTTAAACATTTTGAAATTTATCCGGTTTAGAAAATTTAGTTTTTACAAGATTATTTTAGATTTTTTTTAATGTTCTGTCTAGTTTTTATATGTGTTGCTGCACATACAAGTCTTAAAATTTTTTAAAGCTTCATTTCATATAAAAGTGTTGTTTTCGACTTGTTTTGTTTTATAGAATTTGATCACTCAGATCTTATAAATTTTGTTATACCTACAAACAGAATTCTATAAATAATTTATTCAAAAGCTAACTTCCTAAGGTGGGCTTTAAAAAGCATAAAGAATGTAGTATATTGAAAATTAGGACTCACCGAAATATCTGCGAAGTTGTAAAATTCTATTTTATTTTAACAGAGCAAACTTAATTTAATCTAAATGCGTTTCCCTTTTCTTTTTTTTTTATCTAAATGAAAGGAAGACTTATCTTTTCCTAGATATGAAATATTCACAGTTAAAACATCACAGCTCATGAAAAATAAATGAAATTTATTTGCTTAAAAATACCTTAAAAAAGCATTTAATCTAACATTTTTTCTTTAAAATTTCAAGCTCGTCTCTTATTTAGCGATTTACTTTAATATTCAAGGCTAGTTTTTTTGTATTCAACATTTAGGCTAAGTTTTTATTTGGCATTGCATTTTAGAATTAGTATTTGTTTTTTTACAGGTTAAAAAAGAATTAGAAAACAAATATCTCATTTTTTTTCATTATATTTTCCATTAAACCTATGCAAGCTAAAAAAATGCCTTTACTCAAAGATAATTTTTGATAATTTTAAAAACAAAACCTTTGGTAATTCGAGAAAACAAAAATTTTATTAGCTGACATTTTCAATAATTTAAAGCAATTAAAAGTTGAATACAAAAAAATAAATTGATTTTTCAAAATTTTCAAGTGTTAAAATTTAAATATCCATCCTTTTGAAAAAGAAACATACCATTTTTACTCGAAATATTAACCTCAATATTCGAAAATTCTATCATATATCATAAAAATTATCTACACAAGATTGTTTTTAACTTTCCGATATCGTTGAAAAATGAAGCACTGTCATGAGAGGGGAGAAAATCTGTATTTCATACCAATGAGCAATCAATCAGTTTCGCATTATTCATCCAAAAACCCACAAAAAAATCCGGGAAAGTACATTCATAGAAATATGATTTAAAGTCAAACTGAAATTAAAGACCTGGTCTCTTGTATTTGTCTAACTTCTTTCGTTCTTTTAATACCCTTTCTTTCTTTCAGTATCAATGCAAAACTTGAAGGTTGCATGTTTTTTTTTTTTTTTCTTCTTCTTTTCGAGTTTCTTCGACTTTCTATTTCTTATCAGCTCCTTGGACCATTTGCAGTTCGTCGATGCATTGTAGAACATCATTTATCAGACTTTCAATGACATTTTTTAACTTGCACGCTAGCAGTTGACACCGGTTTCCTACTTTATTTTATCTTTTCTCCCCCACCTCCTCTTCTAACTCGAATACTTTTCGAAATTATCTTAAGTGTCTAGGTCTCTAGAAACCGCTGGGTGCGAGAAAAAGTGTGATTCCTGCACTGCTAGGGTTAAAAAGTAATCCAAAATTTGTAGTATTGAAAGGGAGACTTTTTTAAAGTTTTTTAATGAAACATTCAACTTGGAAAATAAAATATTAAACTTTTTTTAGAACAGAAACAGGTGTTTGAATGTTTAAAGATTGCATTAGATATCTTCATTTTTTTAAATCTACAACGACATGTGATTTTTACTTTTGCGATAAATTTAATTCATAAAATTTGTAATGGCTTTAGGGATTTTTATCAATAATTTTGTAACGTAGTAATCTATTATTTATATGTAACGCTATCACAGGTTCTCTGACGAAAAATATATGCAATAAATGTGATAAGATTTCTTATTTTTACCGCATACAAAGAAAAAATAAATGAAGAAATAACCGAGTAAGAATTAGGATTTGATCAATATGATAGCTGAAGCTAATTACATGAAATGAATAGATTAAGATACCAGCAGAGGAAATTTTAAATAATTCTTTAGATACCAATGCTAAAATATCTAAAATTGGTGATATTAAAGCAGGGTTTTATTTTTTCTTCCTCTCATATATTTCTTTTGTAGAGCATCAATTTTCCTTCGAAATCCCATTACATAATTCATTTCTTTTAATTAATTACACAATTTATTTCTTTTAATTAATTTTCTTTAATTTTATTTCATTTCTTTCATAAATTTATCGCATTTTTCCTAATTAGGAAAAATGCGCTGGAAATTTTAAAAGAATATAACTGATTTCAGATAATTTTTAGTTTTTCTATATCATATCTTATTTTCTCCGGTGGTGTTAGGTTTGATACGTGGTCTGAAAATTCGAATGACGCATGCATTTATACCCCATCAAAAGGAAATGATTTCAGTTTTAACATCAAATTTATCATTCAATATTATTACATTCAAGGTGAAACGCTTCGTATTTTGAACATGGAGCCCACAGATTTCAGAATCAAAATTTTAACATAGACACGACTTAAATTTTTTAGGAATTTTATAAACAAAACATGATAAAATAAAAATTACTTAAATGTTAATTTTATTGGCATGATTAAATAAAAAGGAATTATGCAATAATTTTATTACATAATTAAATGTAATAACATAAAACTTCACAATCACAAATTCTGAATCTTACAATTTCGCAAGACATCGAATTTTTATGATATAAATCAAAAATTAAAAGACATACTTATAAATATGGATAGCTAGAGAGTAATATAAAAATGAAAACTTGAAATTTACTCCTAGTTCTAAGATACTTTTATTTTAATTTACTAAATATGACTCAATATATTAAAAATGTATTGTTTTATCCGCATGTATTTCTAATAGTCATCACTGAAAATTGTCCACTAATATTCAGTCAAAATTAGCGCCATCTCTGGCATATTTTCTCTTTTTCGGTAAAATTCTTCGGAAAAATATACTTCGAGGTCATCGTTAACATGTGTGTAGACCGTGAGAATTTCTTTTCTGAGGTACATTTGAGTCCAAATCATACTGCATTAAACGTATGTTTAGAGATATGGTACGCCAAAGCCTTCTGATCTAATATCGTACATGGTACGCTTTCTTGTATACAAACGAAAGAAATATCAGGAATGCAAGAAAAAAATTTTAATTTGAAAGTTATTGTCTTTATAAGCTTATAATTTTGCTTAATCTGAGATAGTTTTTATTATAAATCATTTGGAATAAAACAAAAACATTAACAAAAGTATTCGATGTTGAAAAAGTATTTTTTTGCTAACAGAATTTATTTTCAAAAATAAAATATTAAACAAAATATTTTGTTCTAAATTGCAAACAGTTTTTGTATTTAATATAAATGCTTTATATATTTCTAAGAGCTTAATTTTAATAAGTTGATAAATTGGAAAAACACTTTTATTCCTGTTTTTGTTGTTTGTTTGCATAATTCCATAGATTTTTTGCAATGGCACGCATTTTTTTCTTAATATCTTTTCAATAATTTATTTTTTAATGTCCTCTTAGCTTGATAATTTTTGAGAGATCTTAAATAACATAAGTCTTAGAAGTGCAAGATAATATTAAGTAGAGATTAGAAATTTTCCTTACTGAAAAAAGCTTTTCTTAGTATTTTTTTATCTAAACAAAATATTCATTTAGAAATTTCTATTTCTTTATTATTCAAAACAGAAAAAAGCTTCTGTTTCTGTTTTTAATATAAGAAAATATTCCTTCAGGCAATTTTTATTTCATTATTATGATGTTTGTTTTTAAAGTGATTATTAAATTTTCTCACGAATTTATTTCAACAATTTGAAGAATCATTAAAATAATGCTAAATTAAAACCCTTTTATTTTTACATAAAACAGTTTCTTTATATGATCGTAGAATGTTTTTCTAAGAATAATTATATAGTTTTCTGAAATAAGTAAAGAAATTATATTCAATGTGTACAACAGAAAATAAAAGAAAAACGTTTATTATGCAAATAGCTTATTCAAACGAACTTTATTGAGATAATAATCCTAGTTTTCATCAGCAAAACCCTAGTTTCCATCAGCGATTTGAATAATATCGGTCTCATTGCTCCAAAAACTTTTAGTATAGCAGAACTAATATCAGATATAAAAAAACTTAAGATGAAGAATCTATACTGCAGCATTACTTATTTCATTATATAATCATATGTAGTGTCTACTGAGGTAATGGATCATTCTTCTTCAAAATGACCATTATGGATAACTATATTTTAAAACAAATTTATTCAATGATTCACCCATCTTTTAACAAAATATAACAAAAGAGTAACAATGCTTTATGCATGAATAAAAAATTATTTGGAGGGTTAGTAATATTTTATACCGCAAAGCCAATATCTGACCCCACTATGACAAAAAAGTTATTTTACTACACATGGCTTAAGACAGGCTATAGATTTTGAATATCTGTTTAAACCTCTCTCATGCAAATTCTATGTGCATCCACAATTTATCAGATGTGGCTGGAGGTGATGTCACTAGGACCAGCCACTGCAAAATCGCATTTCGCTATTGATCTGTACATGTGATACAGATCAACGAGAATTTCAAGAGAAGAGTGGTCCGATTTCAGGTTTGAAGGAGTATGTGGTCAATGCAGGCAATATGAATAAATAAGTATTATCTTTAATATTTTCAGGATCAGTTTATTTTATTTATAAAATGCCTTAAACTAGTGGATATTAATCACTTTTATAGTTAAGATGGGGAAAATTATATTCCACTTAAAAAATGGTGTTTATAGAATTCCGATGTAAACCCACTGAAGTAATCTCTCCGAAATTTTCGCGCACACTCCGTAATAAAGTTGTTATTCTCCTCCCTTCGTCTTTGCAGATAAAAATTGTGGACTTGAATAAGGCCCTGAATGCCATGAGTTCTTGACACGAACTTCATTTTTAATAACAAGAGTACATTCTAAATTTCATTTGTCTAAGTCATTGAGCTTTTGAGAGATTATGTTTACACGTATATGAATTTATCAACAGACAGCCGACGCACTAACGGATATCGTCTTCATTTACTCTTTAGCCGAAACTGTGCGCCAATTAACATATCAAATTATTTTTCGTACTTATGTTTCCTTGCACTCAATCAACTCAGGTTAATTTTCTGTGAACGCTTATTGTTCAAAATCTAATTGAAGTCATCGAATTTAAAATATTAACCGCATAATCAATTTCATCCATTCCTCTCAAAGTGTTTTTGAGTGTCGTGTTCACAAATACCATAAAAAGTGCAATATCAATAATAGGCTTTCGTTTATTCAACTTTATTGATATAAAAGGAAACCTTGGCTCTTTTTATTTTAAAGAAAAGAATAAGTCATTCAACTATTTGTTTGTAGAACTAAGTGGAAAAAAAAATCTATATCAATAAAGGAAGTTTTCAATTTGATCTACTGGATTGTTTGTTGGATAAGCAAAACAACAAAAATGCATAGATTTAGATAATTTACTATGTATATATTCATATAATTTACAACATGTATAATTTTACAAAAAGTTTGAAGACACAGAGAGGCAGAGAGTACTTAAACAGTTGGTCATTTACATTTTATAATGTAAAAAAAAATATTTTCACAGTTTTAAAAATTTCGTAACATTATTTAGAAACAAATCATTATGTAATTTTGAAAAACATATAGCGCAATTGGTTGTATTTTCGCAAGACTAATCAAATGACAAACTTAAAATACTTCAAGGTCAAAAGTGAAATAAATTAACTAATTTACTACCAGCGCGAAAACAATCTTTTTTCTAAAGAATTTATGAACCATTCATCTTATTATAGGGTGATAGTTTCATTAAACGTAAATCAGCTGAATATATTCAGTCAAAAATAGGGAGATTAATATCATTAGGGATAGCACATATACACAATGATGTTGATGAAATGTGATAACGATTTAAAATTGCTACAAAATTACAATCACTAATAATATAGTAAACTAAACGTTTTTAGTTATCAAACGCTCAAGACCAAAAGCTGGAATATATTCCCTAACGCTTTGTCTAGTCTCAGAATAAAGTTCTCTGCTTTTAAGAAGGTCAAGTTTTACATATTTTTTTAAAAAATGAATATGAATCAATAATTTATAAATGTAGGTCTATTTTATTTTCTAATTTGGTAAAGTCATTATCTATTAGATCGTCAAGCCGCTAACTTATTAGTAATGAGAAAATGGAAGGAGATATCTATAAATGCAAGCTTGCAAATTATATCCTTCTACATTTTGTCTTTTCACTTATGCTAAATTCGTTCTACGTTATTAGAAGCATCCAGAATTTAATTTGGAGTTAACTTAGAGGAGGTCTGAATCTTATAAGTAACATTCGTATATTGGTGTGGCAGTTAAGTTTGGAACTTTAGATGCGGAATGAAGTGCCGCCAACATCTGCTGTTCGCAGCTCATAATAACATAATTTATCCCAAAACAACTTTCTCGTCACTTCAAAATGAAAAGTATATTTATTATTATCATATTCAAACAGTCTGGATGTTTTTTAAACAATTTTACAAGTTAATCTATCATTACGTTTCAAACAGTTATTTTTCGAAAATGAAAAAACTTCTTATGAGCCTAAATAAGTATCGATACTAGAATTTATATAATTGTTTCGGAGATATTTTTCAAATACATAAATTTTTTTATGCTAAATATGTTGTAAATGTGTAATTATTTTAATAAAAAATGTACCTGCAAAAGCATTTGCGTAGAAGCATATTTCTGCTTCTACATTTAAAAAAAATGAGAAACGTCATTTTGTATTCATATAACCTCCTGAAAATAAATTTGCTGACAAGAAAAATGTTTATGGATATCACTTAAGGGATTTCATTTTAACAGACGTTTTAATGGATTTTACTTAGTCGATTAAAAAATAAGTTTTCTATTTTTTTTAATTAGTTGCTTTTTATCTTTTATGAAAAAATAATAATTTTCGGGGTTCCAGCTTCACTATTTTTTCATCTCATCTGTCCTAATTAACATCATTTCAGAATTCAATTATTCAATAATTTTTATTAAGATGTAATGCTCACACTTTACAGAATTTTAAAATAAAGAAAAATGGTAACCAAAAATTTTATTATGGCATTAAAATGGATAATAATGATAAGTTTAAATGTTCCCAAGACGATCATCTGAATCATTACTCTGCATGTTAAAAAATGGGAAATTGTTTATAACTAGAATTTGATAATCAATTACAGTTAAAGAAGTTAAGTTGTTATAGGAAAAAAGCCATAGATAAAACAGAAATTATAATCATATGATTTGTTTATTATTATGAGGTTAATCGATTAAAAAGGCCCTTAAAACAGCTAATTTCTTCCTATTAAAAATGTAGTGCTTATAATTATAAATAATACATAACAGTTTTTAATAATGAATAAGTTGTATAACCTGAGTTATTTCTTAGACCTTTGTAGCAAAATTAAGTATTGTCTGATGAAAAGCATGGATTCTTTTACTTCTCTTTTCGATAGGTCTTATATTATGCCTGAATTTTTTTCTTTCATTTTAGATATTTCTAATTAAAATCCAAAAGATCTACTAACATATAAATTTTATTCTTTTGTTATTACTACCACTTTTAGACTAGTGTTATTTGAATTGAATCATAAAGATTAACTTAAAATATTCTTAGGTATGTTATTATTTTATTGTCTTAAATTCATTGAATAAGCTTTTAATAGTATATATGAAAACATCTTATTGGAGGGAGAGGGACATTTCAGATTTAGGTATAAGAAACTTCGAGTATAATGGTTGGGTCTCTCCACCCAGGTTGGTACAGAGATGGTGTAAGGACGATTACCCCCTACCGATGATGAGACGCATTTCACAAGAGTTGTACCATGCCTGGTGATATCCCTTAGGATTCAATCTCAGTTCCCGTCAATGCTGTCTCGGCAACCCGTCATTCAGATTAATCCCTCAGACTCAAGAAAGGTCGGAATAGTGAATTTGTAGCAGAAAACTGAATAATAGTTTACTATTCGTAAAAACCTCAAGCCATCAGTATTTCCTTCGGTCAAAATTATGTTTTAAATTGACAGTTTTCATTCTTATCCCTCAATAAAACTTCTGAATTAGTGAAATTTACTACAGAATTTTACTAATTCTGAAGTGAAGCTAATTCCGGATTTTACTGGCAAGCTAATATATTGGTGAATTGAGATTTTAAATCCTGTTGTCTCAAGATAATACACAAGAGATGAGCAAAGCATCATGGAAGAGTATATTCAAAATAATCTGTTTATAAAACCTAACTGCATGTTATAATTATAAAATGAAATTTTTAAAAAAAATATTTAAAGAAATTGGCAAAAACTAAGAATTTCTTTGCTTATATTTAGCATCACCATTTTAATGTAATTCAAAATTTAACCAGTATTTTTGCACTAAAAAACTTAAATTTTCAATTAATTCATTATAGTAATCAAATAAATTACATTTTCCATAAAGCAGGTTTCATCAATGTTTATTCACTGCTTAAAGATTGAATTTTCGATAGTTATGTTGAAAAATCAATTAACTGAAGATTGAAAAACAATATCTTTAGCCTATTAAGGGAAGTGCTGTAATATATAGTCAGATTTTGAATAGCAATAAAATTATTGCGGCATTTTTCAATCAAAGTATCAAATACTTTGCTTTTTAAAAATATCTTTAACAAATTCTTTTTGAAAAAGTAAAAATAAAAGGTTAATTTTCTAAAAAAGCTAGAAAACTTAAGTCATTGAGCAATACATACATTTTGCACAGAAACTAAGTATAAAAAGTTCCAAAGCTCATGATTGCTACAGATGCAACAACTCGCATATTTTGCAGGTTTCAGAAGACAAGTATGATCTGTTACAACACAATTGTTAAATAGTATATATGTACACTGAAGTGACAAAAGTCATGGGATAGCAATATGCAAATATACAGATGGCAGTAGTATCGCAGCGAAAAAGTATAAATGCGCAGTTCGTTTTCCAGAGCTTTCATTTGTGTTCAAGTTATTCATGTGAACAGGTTTTTCGTGATTTATGGTGGCACGACGAGAATTAACAGACTTTGAACGTGGAATGTTAGTTGGAGCTCGACCCATGGGTCATTCCATTGCGGATATCGTTAGTGAATTCAACATTCCGAGATCCACAGTATCGAGTGTGCCGAGAGTATGAAATTTCACGCATCACATCCCATCATGGACAGCGCAGTGGGCGACCACCTGCACTTAACGACAGAGACCGCCGACGTCTGTGTAGAATGGTCAATGTTAATAGACACGCAACACTTCGTCAAATAACTGCAGGAATCAATGTGGGACGTACGAGGGACGTGTCCGATAGGACTGTGCGGCGAAATTTGTCTTCCTTGGGCTATGACAGCAGAAGACCGACTCGAGTGCCTTTACTGACAGCACGACATCGCCTGCAGCGACTCTCCTGGGCTCGTGAGTATATCGACTGGTCCCTAGACCAGTGGAAAACCGTGGCGTGCTCAGATGAGTAACGATTTCAGTTGTTACGAGCTGATGGTAGAGTTCGAGTGTGGCGCAGACCCCACGAAGCCATGGACCCAAACTATCAGCAAGGCACTGTTCAAGCTGGTGGTGGCTGCATAATGGTGTGGGCTGTTTTTACATGGCATGGCTCGGTCCTCTGGTGCAACTGAACCGATCATTGACTGGAAATGATTATGTTCAGCTTCTTGCAGATCACTTGCAGCCATTCATGGACTTCACGTACCCACACAACGATGGGATTTTTATGGATGACAATGCGCCATGTCACCGGGCCAGAACTGTTCGCGATTGGTTTGAAGAACATTCCGGACAATTCCAGCGCATGATCTGGCCACCTATATCGCCCGATATGAATTCCATCGAGCATTTATGGGACATCATCGAAAGGTCCGTTCGTGCCCAAACTCCTGCACCATCCACACTTTCACAATTATGGACGTCTATACAGACAGCATGGCTCAATGTTCCTGCAGAGGACTTCCAACGACTTGTGGACTCCATGACACATAGAGTTGTTGCACTTCGCCGGGCAAAAGGAGGACCGACTCGATATTAACAGTCATCCCATGACTTTTGTCACTTCAGTGTATATATATATAGTAACTGAAAGCTGATGGAGTAACAATTTATCAAGGAACTGGTGATTTTGATGTTATATTATTTTTACTTTTCACCACAGACTTTCAGTCTGACTGTAAATCTTTCATTTATTCAGCTTAAATTGGCCTATAATACAATTTTAGGGGTGACGCCTTTGTCAAGAAACATTTTAAATGCATATCATGAGACAAACAAATATAACATTTTATAAAAAGGTTTGATACCTCTTAGAAAAATTACGGAATTGCTTAATTAATTTAATAGTAATAGACTGTTTATTCGATATCTGGAATTTCATGTAACAAGAGTCAGTTCTAACGAAAACGAGTGCCAAAGTTTAAAGAAGTAGTAATATAACGAAGAAGACACAAAATCAGATTTTAAAGTTTTGAGATTAAATTTTAAAGAATGGTCATTAAAATTTTTAGAAGAAAAAAACTAGCCTTCCAGATTAATAAATACTCTAATCATTAAGAAATATTCTTAGAATATATTATTCTTTTTTCGTAGATGAAAAGAAGCCATCTATAAGAAATCAAAACTTCTTATAGTTTCAGCAATTTTCTTAAAATATGAGTTGTTCTTTTTAGAAATTAACTTAATTAGTACTTTTTTTATAGTTGAGGTGGCCAAGTGGTAGAATTTTGGGTTAGAGAATTTATCAAATATCAGTTTTATTCGTGTCGGGCCTATAAAATCTATCATCGCATACCAAACATGTTCGTGTTGGCATGGCATGGATATTTGCAAAATGTTGTGACAACATATTTGTCATTTTTTCATTAGATTAAGGTTCAAAATCGTAGCTTCTGTACTCAAAATAGCATTACTGCAGTTTCAAAATCAGACAGGAATCTAGTAAATCAGCGAATTCTGCATTTTGGATGACCATCAGAATTTCATTGAATAATTTTCTTATTCACTACAAAAATTTTTAAATGGATATATAAAGAGTTAATATTTTTTCTAAACGTATTGTACAAGAAGTAAAAAATAAGCATCAACTGCTTTTTATGCAGTAAATTTCATTATCATTTATCTATTACGAATTTCTCTTCGAAATATTGAAATCGTGTATTGTTGGAGCCCTTAAAACACATTGGTTCATCTTCAAAATATAGATTTCCAAGTAAATTGAGTTTATTAAAGAATAACATGAAAAAAATAAAAATAATAATAAATGAAAGGGTATCATAATTTTATGAATTATTACTGATGTTTTACATTTAAAAGTAATGTGCATAGTTATTGTATTTAGATATTATAAATTCTCCAGAAACTGAATTACACAATACAAATAGGTTATAAAACATTAATCGTACCTTCTGTATTGACCTATATTTATATGTCTTATATTTCTATCTTTCTGAAATTATTTTCGGAAAATTTAATAAGGAATTAATCAATTTTTGTTTTGTGAGAAAAATCCTTTTTATTAATTGTAACAACTTTTAGACAATAAACAATTAGTAAATATAAATTAAAAGTTTTCATTTGAAATCTCTTTAAAATTATTTTTCCGCATGTTTCTTGGACCCACTGTTGCATATTTAGACAATTACTGCTGGAAATTAATTATCTACATATTTATACAGTTACTGTTAGAAATTAATTATATGTATATTTATACTATTACTGTTAGAAATTAATTAAAATGTAACTATCTGATTACTTTCACAGAAATCCTGTGAGGACTGTCTTCAGAGTCTTGGTAATATTTCAGATTTCTTAATCAAGAAATTCGCTAATTAATTAAAAAGAAAAGTGCTACAGAGTCATAACGAAAAATTAATGCTGTAACGAAAAATTAATTTACTATTTTTTCTTAATTAGATTTAAATGTAGAATCGTTAGGAATATAGAAGAATATCCACCATAAACTTTGTTTTAATAAGCTATAGGGAGGGATAAAATTTCATAAACTGTCAGGAGAAAATTATTTAATAACCGGAGAAATCATACAAGAAAATTATAAATACAAAAAAATAGTGACACACAATTAAGTCATTTTAGACTGGAAAAGAAATTTAATCTAAACTTTCATCATCTCTCGAAATAAAATAAGTTAATCTAACTTACAATTAAGTAAATATTCCCTAAGCTACAAATAAAATTGTTCATCAAATTGGGTTTTAATTAAATGTTGCAGATGCTCATGCTTATTATTTCTAATTAAAATTACTGCTATATTGCAGGATTCGATTACCATTTGAAAAATGATGCCCAAATCAACTGATCGTCTTATTTTTAACAATATTATCTTGTTATTATAATCAGTCACTTATAAATTATTTATAAATTTTAGAGGATTCTAAGCAGTTTCAATTTTCAATGAAATTTTAATCAATTTTTTGAATTACAATCCCACTTTGAAATTATATGACGACTATTGGAAGCAGACTTTCAGATTTATAATTACATCTTAAATGATGAAGACGACATCTGAACCATCATTTCATCATTCGAGTTACCAAACCAACATTTGAATTCTCTATTTGATTCTCAAAATTGACTTATTTTCTGTAGTTGAGAACCTCCTAACATGCTATCCCCTAACATGTAACCTTCTGACCATCACCCATTGACCCACAATAATTCATATATTTAACTTTTTGGACCAATTCTGAATATGATTGAAGATATGATTTCCTTTTTTATTCGACTTTGCATATTTCATGTTTGTGAAAATGGAATTTTATTATGTATTTACTCTCGCTTCTTAATATTAAATGAAGTTTTCCATTTTTTAATTTTTTAATGCTTTCAAGCCAATACATTATTCTTATGTTTTGTCTATTATCAGTTGTTAATTATAAGTAATTTTATTTATTCTTTTTTAAGTTTTTGTTTCGAACTCTTGACGGTACCTAGAGGAGAAGTTGAGAAAAGGTTATTTCTAAATTGAGAAATATTCATAGTGATAAATTATTATAAATAAAAAACCAAAATGAAGAAAAAAATCAAAATCAAAAAATTTCTAATTTGTAGGTCTATATTTTTTCTATTTTGTACATTTACTTAAACGCGCGCGCGCGCGTGTGTGTGTGTGTGTGTGTGTGTGTGTGTGTGTGTGTTATGTAAATTTATTTATTTGTAATTATACTTCATATTTACATCTTCTATATAAAGAAAGAAGAAAAAATACTAGATAATCTGATTTTAAAAAAGCTAAACTATTAGTTAAAAAGGGAAATCTTGCATGGATCTCTCATTCTTATTTTACATTAATTACTTTTTTAATTAAAATTGTTTCCATGTTCCAAAAAGTTCAGAAATTTTATATCATTATGGCTTGCAATAAAAAATTTAAGGTTGTCAATTTTCATTCTTAAGTGAAGTTTCTACCTTGGAGAGATAAACTGCTTTGATCGTTTTTTAAATGGTTATGCAGCTAATCGTTACTTAATGAAGAAAAATTTCCTCTTCGGTTAATTAAGAATCCATACTTGTGATGTTAGATATAATCAATTCCTTAACTGATAAACAAAATACTTATCGAAATTTTACCTGTCTTCGTGAAAGAGAGGCGCCTTAACTTCAATAATTAGATATATGGATACGTGATACTAAAGAAAAATGACATTTTTCATGCCAGAAATATCCTTTAATGTCGATTTTTATGTTATGATATGTCTAAAAAAAAGAGGAAGCCAGCTTTTTTCCCATCAGCACCTTAAACACTTCGAGAGGTAATGAGAACAATTATCATTTATAGCTTTTTTCCCCGCCGACAAAGTCTAAAAAACGTTTTAACAATTCTATTCAAAAGACTTAACTTAGAATTATTTTCTTTCTATCCTTTTTTTTCTCTTTCGCCATCGGGTATCGATGATACTCAAGTGCATCGATTTATTTTAATTTCATTTATCACGTTGTCGTGAATTCGTTAGTGTTGAAATCAACTGCATAGTAAAAACAATGGGCCTAAGAAAACCCATTTTAGTTTCTTTCCCTTTTATTTAATTAATATACGCGAGCTTGGTTCCTCGCTTCATAAGCTCCAAGAGCTATTTTATTAATGATGATGAAGTCTGAAGAAATTAATGTATTTGATAGAAAAAAAGAATGTAAGAATAAAAGCGAGAATTTTTTTCTTTATATTTTTCTCTCTTTGCCAAACAACACAGAGAAGGCAAGAATAATTGGCTAGTTTAGATTTAAAAACAACGGAGGAATTCTTGTAAGGGCCGCTGTTATGTTGATATTGAATTTCTCGTTTATTCTCCGGTGTTTAGGTTAATTTCAACTTCTTCTTGCGATGATTGTTCCGAAAAAATGAGCTTTCTTCAACTGAAGATAAATTAATGTTTTGTTTTATATATTTTTCTTCAGTTTTACTTTTGTAGAAGTGATATTATAAGCTAGCGTAAATAATGTGAAATATATATAAAAGAAAAACGTGTGATATTCCATTGAATGAATTTGTTTGCAAAAAGCAGCAAATATTTTTTAAATGTTTACCAGGATGTAATCAATTGTATTGTTTCCTCAAAATAAACTACAGTCTCATAAGAAATACAATCTTCAAATATTGTAAAATGCAAAGTAAAAAAAATGTCGTGATATCACAACGTTTAAAAATAAAAATAATAATTTTGGTGAAAATAAAGAATAAGGCAATAAAAAAATTAAATAAGTAAGCAAAATATTTAAAAACCGTAAAATTAGATAAAAAAGAGAGATTAAAAGAATTAAAAGTTAAAAGAAACACAACATGTTGAAAGCAATTTACATGTTAACGAAGTATATATTTTTACAATAATCGTCCAGGTGATGAGAAGTCCAAATAGCTATATAGGGAATAGCGATGACATATTGCAAAAGATATTATTAAACATGAGTATCGAAATAAAGCCGAAATTTACAAGAAGAAAATTCTTGAAGAAAACAACATGTTACTATAAAACCATAGGAATAGCATAATAGCGCTAAGATGCCGAGCTCGATTGGCCATCAACACTCCAAAAAGACAACTTTGACATGTAACCTTTTTATCCTTTATCTCTTCTCAATAGTTTATAGAATTTTCTTTAAAAATCTCAGTTTCTTCTTCTAACAGAGGTATCACCCTCATTCTTATATTTCACAAAACCTTCATTTTTGCCTCCGAAATCGCAGGATTCATCATTAAATCACGAAATGATAGTCATTTTTGTCATCATGCTTGAACATTCATTGACCTGACGTATATTCAAAATAGCTAGCAATCTATTAAAAATAGCAAGGAATCTCCCTTTCTATGAGGCTAACTGTGCTGGGAAGAAACATGACTGATCCGTAACTGCATTCAATCCTGTTTAATTAATGAATGAAATGTCATTTAATTTTTCTACTATTAAGAAAGGAATGAAATTAACCATGTCATGTCTGACTATATTATTCTTTCAAAGTAAATAGGCAATTGTTTTTTAAGAAAAATAATCTTCTAATAACTGTAAATTGCCATAAATGTAAAGAAATCACCGTAAACAATCCTGTTTGCATTTTTACATGATGCAATAAGCTTAATTATATATATATCATTATGTATATAATTCAAATATTGACGTATATATTTGTCTTCAATCAAAAGAATGAAAAGCCTTTCAATAATTCCACTAATTTGAATGATTCGTTAGAAATAACATTATCAAGTTAATTTTATGGAACTTTCATCCAAGGAATATCATATAATGGATTAATGCTTTCAGATAACAAATAAACGAATACGAGAGAGATTTTATGATTTTGAAATGCTGTCATAAAACCAGGACAACTCCTAAACCATCATTCTTTATATACTTATTACCACGCCAGTATGATGATGATAAATGTTTTGATAAAACCATCTTTTTTCATCCTTAAATTAGATTAAGCTTTTATTTTGTTTGTTTTTCTTAAATTTTATTTTCTTAAAAGTGATAAGAGAAATAAATTAAAAATAATATTCCACTAAGCGAATTAGTGCATAAAAAGTGCAATTTAGTTGTTTTGGGTTGTTTATTATATAATTATATAAATATGCTACATAATAATACTATAATTATGTTATTACTTCTTAGTCAGTTAATAATGAATGTAATTTTTCTTTGAAAAATAAAAAGATTGTTTAATTATCCTAAGGTTTATACGAAAAATCCAAGTATTATTGAAGAATGTATTCAACCTTCTTTAATGTTAATAAAATATTCTGTTTTATTTTTTAGAAAACTTGACCTAAAGAAGAGGAAAACCAATTTTAGTAATATTTATTATTTTAATTTTCGAAGCTATTAAAATAATTCTCAGCTGACAAAAATTTTATAAACTGTAAAACAACATTTGATTGATATAACTTTTGGAACTAATTCTCACTTCTTTGCATTTTTACATTAATATAATTGTTATTAGGAACATATAGTTTTAAAAAATCAGAATATGTGTTGTGTTAAATATTAAAAAAAAAAATTAGTTTATTAAATATGAACAAAATTACCATGTAAAAATGCCATCATTTCAAAATCTAATATGGAAAAGGTTAATTTGCTTAAAGCAAATGGATTAAACATTCATAAGTCTTATTAGAATCTTCGCTTGAAAAACAAAGAAAGTTACGCGCTATTCATAAGAATTTCTTGAAAATTTTATCTCTTGATTTCTTCCATAGATGAATTTTTTATTTTTATTTTAGGAGTATTAGTTTCTCAAAGTCACTATGCAATAATATAAATTTAATTTTATTTGTAACTTAAAATTCAATTGTGAATTTCAATTGTCTGCAAGGTGTGGATCTGCTAGCTTTCTTAGTCTTTTCTGATGACTTAGACAAGATCTCAGAGAGAAATTTGTTTTCTCTTTTAACATGCCATTAAATTTTCTCTTTTTAACATGCCACTCTAGAGCCAAACCATTGCTCAAAACTGATAACTTCTCATTCAGCCAACGTCCTGGTATAGGGATATATCGTCTTCCCCGTAATCTGGACGTTCCAAGTTCGAATCTTGGTTCGGGCATGGTTATTCCTCATCTGTGATCTGTAGGTGTGGAGTGTGAATAAAAAAAGTGTGTGGGCTGTGCAAGCAAATGTGAAGCATGAGTAGCTAAGACTTACTTTTGGGCCTAGAAGGCAATATAGAAGAACAAGAGATGCTTTTTCAGCTTAACCCCGCTTTAGAAATCAGCTATTTTATCTATGACCAGCGCCAAAAGAAACAACAACAACAATTTATCATTCTCGTACTCGGATGTTTTACCCGAAAGGTCCTGTTTGGTTAACAGTCAAGAATAAATTACATGCCTATATTTAATGATTCCTACATCCGATTAACGTCTAAAAATTTGTGGAATGCGTCATTCATATTCAATATGCAAGATTCTAACCAAGAGATAAAACTGCACCAACAGCAGTTACAATCAAAATTTGCGTGTTATAAAATAAATAGTGAATACTCAAAGAATACTTTAGTGTCCAAGAAAAAGTATGGAATAAACTTTTCCCTTTATTTTAAATGCCCTTCAAACCACATACAAATTCAATCTCCAATGTTTCCAGCTTTCTTTATATTGACATATCTCGTTCCTTTCTGTTTCTTCTTGAGCATACAGTTTAGGAAAGGCTTTCAGGGGTGGTATTTCATTCCTTTTTCGGGGAAACGTGCACGGAGTTCAAGTTGATCAAACAGGTGAAATATCGAGTTTCGGCAAGCGAAAAAATATAGATTTCAATAATAATAATAATAATAATAATAATTTTTAAAATATTTTTCATTATGTTTAGTATATTAAAACAGTGTGTCTGTCTTTCGCTCATCTACTTTATATTATGAGCTTAGTAAAATATTTAATTTCCTCTTACAAAGGGGGAACAGTGATGAAAAATATGAAAGTTCTTTTTCTCCTTTATAACAAAATAAAATATGTGATCAAAAGCCTTCTTTCGATGCTTCTTTTCTTTATAGACATCAATTTATCCGCATTCTGGTCTAGGGATAGAGCGCCTTCCCCGTGAACCGAAAGCTTCCTCTGTCGAGTTATAGAGAGAACATGGTTGTTATTCACTCTGAGTTCTATCTGTCAGATGTGTGAAAGAACCCCACTGTAAAAAGGGGTTGTGCTAGCGAATGTATGAGTGTCGTCTTCATTTGAACTAAAATTCTGACTTTTGCCCTCGGATCTCAGGGGTCCTTACCCTCAGAAGCTGCCGCATCCCTGTTGCTGTGGCAACGCTGACACGACATCATCATCATCATTAATTTGTCCATTATACATGAAGAGTTTCAACTGGTGAATGATATAAGATCAATTGCCGTTTTGTCAAAATAGAAAATCTTCAATAGGGATTTGATTCATTAGAATTATATATGGTGTTCAAGTTACATATCAACTATTTCTGAGAGATTTTTATTTTGATGAAAGGAAAAATATATAAAAAGGACAATTCAGTCAACGTGTCAATTTCCATTTTTTCACATAAACCACTGAGGGCTTTAAGATCACTAGGGAAAATTTATAAATACTTAATTAAATGTTTGACTATATAAAGTCTCGAACACGTAATCCTCCGTCTATGAAAACCTTGTTATATATGAAAATATATTCACGGCTTTTATCTTTTATATTAACAGAATCTGGGATATAAATTGTATAAATATGCTTTCTAAAAATAGCACATTCATTTCATTCATGTCATTGAGAAATAGAAACATTTCGTAAATACAGAATCGGAGAGAAGTATGCTCTGAGAGTGAACTCTCATTTCAATCTCTAAGATTGTTCTTATAATTACGTAAATAAATAAATCTTCAGTTTAAAGAGTTTTCATCATTTTGATGGAAAAAAAATTGTTTGTTGCTCGTAATACTTAGTAAGCATAGCATTTCATAAAACAAGATAAGTTTTTATTTATACCTTGGAAATACATTAGATATTATTAGAAACACTCTTGTCTAAAATCTTTTCATAATCATTTTAGTTTTCAGGACGTTTTACAAAAATAAAGAACACTGACACATTTTGTTTGTTTTATTTCATTATTAAGTACTTATTAATGGTACTTCTGATTTTAGCAGCTCTTTCTCGAAAACTGATATCGAAATCATTTGTTATTATAAATTACTTTCAAGGAACTTTCTACGTAAACGATAATAATGTTTATATAACTTCATTTTATTTTGATTACATAAAAGTAAAAATTCTTAAATCAATTATAATCTTGTCTTTATCTATCGAAGAGCATTGATTTCAATAAAATAAAAAATACTTTGTTTTAATCTTTAAAGTGAAAAGTGCACTCATGCATTATTTTTCTCAACTTCAAATCTCTAGTTTTATTTCAAAAGAAATTTTGCTTTCAGAAACAAATTGTTATTTAAATAGCTCTAAAATTTTGATCTGTACAAATATAGTAATTAATTTCAAATTATTTGCTTTTCAGTTTATACTGAATTTCCTATGGCACATATCCCTATTGAGTAAAGCAGTTCATTAGTATTTCCTTATTTTTATGCTACATTCCGTGAATTAATTTACATAACATTAGCAATATTTACCTAATGCTGTAAAATGCTTTTAAATTTAAACCTTTGTAAAAGGCTCAAATAATCACTTATCCAATACATTATCAGTCTAATCTCTGTAAGTTTTAAATTTAAATAAGGTTGATTAGTTTTAAAAGCCAATTTGAACTCTTTAGTAATTAATTATTCCAAATGCGACACGAAAGTCTTTGAAAATCTATTTTCCAAATCAGCCTCGTGAGTTTAAATAGTCAACTCTCTTGAACATTTAAGTAATTAATTATTCGAAATGAGAATTGGGCACTTTTTTGTGACTGTTTGTTCGCGTTGTTATCCAGAAAACTTTAGAAAGTCACAAAGCATTGGAATGCCAATATTCGCGCTGAGGGCCTCAGGGGAATACTTTTCACTGAGGTGTTGTGATCAGCGAAATGTCAAAATTAGATACAAACTCTAATAATATGAAATTAGTGCATCTCAGTGCTCGTATTAAAAAATCCAATGCATTCAATTCATTTCTATTATTTTATTTTACTTCAAAATAGGATATTTATTTCTTATTGAAAGCTGTATTAATGGATTCCTTTTTATAAGTGCATTATTACTAAAGATTAGAATTGTTTCATTTTTAAGTTAATCACTGTCTTCACATGTTCAAACAATTAAAGGCCCTTTAAATACAAAAATCATTTCAAATAAATGTGTAGTCAAAGGGTTAATACTCAAATAAATAAATCAAAATTTATGTATCCTAAAGTGCTTTAATAAATCTGTATATTTACTTTCTCATGAAAAATTAATTATAATTTAAATTAATTTCTGTATTCTTTTAACTAAAAATTAAATCATATCACTACTTGTGTTTTTTGTAAGTTTTGAAAATCCATATTATTGTTATAACTATTTTTAGTCTAAACACTTTGAAAAATCTAATAGCATAGAATATGGTAAATCATATTGTATATAAGGTGAATTTGAGTTGAATTTTCAAATCGATTAACTTGATTCTAATAGTTTATTTTTAAAAAATTTTTAATTCATTATCAAAAATCATTAGTTTATAATTTTAATACATGTAGATGCTCCTAAATAATAATTTGTGTCGATGAAATTACTACTATTGACTAAAGTGAGAGATTGAAAGTTATGTAAAGGCAATCTCTCCATGATATATGATTAGGTAAATTCCGAGGCATCTGAATTTGTATGCACTTCTACAAATCATTAATAACTGAAATTATTTCATATTGTTTTATCCTAAATAACTTTCAATAATTTGATTCCTTCTCTTAAAGCTATTAAATAAATAATAATAATGAAAGGCAAAAAATATGTAATTGGTTATTTTAAAAATTACCTACATTCATGTAACTCTGATTTGGAAACCTAACTGAAAAGTTGAAGGGATGTATGAAGTTTTAATGTATCCAGATGGGTTGTAAAGATGATTTTATTTGAAAACTTTTATGATCAAAAAATAAAGCCCAATTTTTATAGATTCTAAAATATTTCTAATTCTTCACTTTTAATATAAGTAAAAAACATATATTTTAGTAATACACAAGAGATAAAAATCAAACCGTCGATAGCGATATTTTCAATCAAAGCTGAATGATTTGTTTCATTTTTACCATGAAATTTTTCAAAAATAATATTTGAAGTGTATATAATACCTCCTTTCCTGACTAAGAACTGTTTGTTTATTTCAGACAATTCTGTGAAAACTAAAACTAAAAAAATAGTTTCTAGTATATTAAGATTAACTAATCTATAAAAGTATTTTTAAGCATATTTTCTGAAAAATCAATATTTTACTACCCTAGGTTCAAGGAAAAATGATACCTTGTAAACGCACTTCATTAATTCAATAAAATTTCATGAAATATGCAGGTCTCAAACACCTTTAAAGATGTAACAGACCACGGAATTTCAGATAGCTTTATTTAGTCATGTTTTACAGTCATTTGTATTTCAAAACTTAGAGAAATTTTATTCAAACATCATTAAAAGCTTCAAATACTAATAAAACATTTCCTAAAATAATTTTTATCTTAAGTCTATTATATTCTAGATAATTTGGTAATTGTATATGTGAAATAACAACTAAATATTTCCATTATATTTTAAGATATGCGTTGTGTGTTTGAAAATTTTGTTAAAATTGTGTTAATAAATAAAAATTAATTAGTAAAATAAATTAATGATAAAAAATATTAATTTTAAGATTATATTAATCAATCTAATTTCTTATATGAATGAATTAATCTGGTTAATTCTATTAAATAATCTGACTGTTTGTTTGTTTGAAAATTTATTCATAAGATATATAATTTTCTTCTAATTGTGATCTTTTAAGACTATTCTAGTCATTTGTCATACTAAAAAAAATTATGCATTATTTTTTGAATTCTTCTCCGTATCGAATCAGATACTTTAATGTGCCGGATTGTTACTATGAAGAATATGCAGCAAATATGTCAACAAATCTCACGGTTCTTTAACAGATATTAAGAACAAAAATTTAAACAGAACATTGATGCAAAGGACATAAACCCAGTGAAATTTGAAAAAATATGTATATAATCTTTAATTCCAGAAAATAGCAAAGAAGAATGTTATTTGACTGATGTGTTCATTTGCCGTTCAAGTTCACTTATGATGTCTGGAATGAGCAGCTCATACTAAGACTCTAAATCGTTAGGTTCAAGAGATATCCATCTGCAATACTTATGGATTCACTTTCAATTAATTTTTTATGAACATACCAGACAGACATCAAGCGCATACTGTCGTCGTTGAGGAAAATATCAATAGCACATCTTTGTACCTCTGAATGCTTTATGCCGATACAAAGAATGAGATGTCTATGAGGAACGAACACACATTCACAACACCTGCATTAATTTAGCTCAAATGATTCTATGACAGCACTGGATTAAGCATCACAAGCTGAATAAATAAAAAGCTGTCAATTAAATGTCTTAATAATTAAAGTTTATATTCTCCCTATAAGTCAGAATCTGTTGACGTATTTTACAACATTTACCATCAATACGTGTTTCGCAAATTACTATTTCATTTTAATTTTTGGTTCTTTTGGTGTCTGTTATGAACCCCTTAATTTACACTCCATTAACTAATCATCTTTTATATGTAATTTCATTCAAGAAACTTCTTCAGAGCATTTACTCTCTAATATCTTATAAATTAATGCTTTTGAAAATATATACATTCCCTCGTTAAAATCATTGTGCTCTTAACTAGAAATTTAAGAACCATAGATTTAAAAAATCGAGCTTTAGTAACATTTTAACTGAATGCCCACTAACTATTTTCCTCGACGTTATGCACAGAGTTGGAGACTACAGACCAACTTTGAAAATCATTTCCTATTATTGAGTGGGAGGTAAAGGATGTTTTGATGAAGCAAATTTAAATAAGACATCTGGTCCTGACAGATTGGCTTTAGGAGTTATGCAAGAACTTTTCAATTGCGATTGTCCGGATTTTGTGGGCATTCCAAATAAATGTTTTATTCAAGAGAACTTTCCAAAATTTTAGAAGGTTCAGAAAGTGACATCATTCAAAAAGAAAGAAAAAATACTTAAAATGCTCTCAACTTAAAGAACATATTTTTTTATCGACCTAGAAAGAAATGTTTGACAAAATTATTTATTAGAGATTAACATTTGAGATTTAACGTTTGAAGTATTAGAAAATGTCGGGGGTAAATGTTAAGTATTTTTAAAGAAAAAGTAGCTATGGAATTTTTAAAAAATGCCTAGTAACCTTGAGAGAAAATAAAAAGGTATTCTTAGAATCACCTTATACATTTCTAATAAGCATTTCATTCTTTTGAATGGGGTTATACTGTTATAGGTCTATGGGAGGATGAGATTTCGAAATACTTAATTGCCGTGAGATTCTCAGTGAGATTCTTTGAATGCAGAGATTATTGATGAGAATCCGAATGTCAATTATTCTTATTCTTAGGACATATCTGAGGGTTATCGTTTTCTTGCGGTATTGTAGTTAACAATTGCCAACAGATATTTTAAAAGCATGGAAGGAGGTAGATCCTTTATTTTAAGAATGTTAACTACACTTGTTGATAATATTTTAACAGCAATAATATTTTAACAACAATGATTATATTTTATTGCATCTTCTGAAACATCATCTTATAATTTTTTCTCTTTTACCTTCACAAACTACTTATGAAAAAAATAAAATTAGTCTCGATGTACTAAAAGACAGGTTTCACGCAAAATTTTTATGAAAATATTAAAGAATAATGCTCCACCAAGACAATCTATATCATTTCCCTGGATTATTAGCAAATTTATTAAGGTTTCTGGAAAATAAATATTTGTAGTTGTTTCAAATATGGATAGCAAAAAAGTAGATTTTCATATATGTTTATTTTAATGTTAATATTGAAATGCTTTTTCAAATTATCGAATAATAACTATAGAATATTTTGTTCTTATAGCAAAGGCTTTTAAAACCCTGATATCACAACCTGTTATGCAATATTTTACGGTTATTATATGGCATTAAACAATATTTCTCACTATTAAATAATACTACGAATATTGATCAATGCCATACGGTATTTGTAGGAAACCACGCTTGCTGTCAATATAGAAACAAAACCTTTTCTGGAATCTATACATGTTTCCATGGATTCCGAATCGATTTTTATAGCATTTTACGAGATATAATAAACTTATACATCAGATTTTAAAAAATGGAGTGAAAATAAATCCTGGATAAAACTGCACTGGCTAAAAACTCTTACAGGGATCCAAGACAATGAGCATGCTGATCTTATGGGCATGCAGACAAGGCAGCAACGGAACCACAGAAGGTAATAGAGAAATATGAATAGAAAAAAGGATTTTTTTAACAAATTTATTGAAAAGGGGTCCGTTTTGCAAACCCTTAGCGTTTTCTGCCGATTCAGATTTCAAAATCATGGGTTAAATATGCTATCCATCATTAATTTTGCCGTGGTTTTAGTACTACAAAAGTAATTAATTCAAATACTTTTAGACTAACTGTACACCTTTATCATTCTTTAATATTATTCAAATTCCGGAAAACCAGATAAATGATATGGAGAATTGTTTACTCAATTGCAGAAATTTCCGAAATATAATCTTGATCTCATTTATAGAAAATATTTATTCAGCACCAACTAAAAATCATCATATTAATTAATTAATATATACACAGCTAAAAAAATTTTTATTAAATTTCCAAAAAAAAATATTTGATTAAATTTATTTCATAAAGAGTTAAATTATTCCCAATTTAAAATCTTTATCAAATCATATCTCATTTTTTTTTTCTTCTCTTGTGACCGAAATTCCTTTTAATGTATAAAAATTCACTTGCCTTTCATATTTTTTTCTAATTCTATCTTTTCTTGTTTGTTTTTTTCCATTTCAAAGAAATTAGATTTATTTTTATGCTGTCGAATTCAATTCTCCTCTGGCATCCATTTTGCTCTCGTGTGGCAAAAATACAGGATCATGACAGCGTCAAAAAAAACTCTCCTCTCATTGGTTAACAGGTTTTCCTGAGTGAAAAGTCGATTAAATTTGACGGACTGCAATCGAAAAGATTTTTCTGTGAAATGACCTTAAATCTTCTGGGCGAGTGGAGTATTTCCTTCAGTGTTTATATTTCCTACATTTGGTTATTTCTCGAGACTTTCAAACTTGATTATATTAGTTTTAAAAATAATTTATTAACAGTTATTAAAATTAACTGATTTTCAAAATTTAAAAAAATAATTTTTCTTCAAGAAATTTATGATGTAATATGGTAAATATTTATAGAAGATGGATCATAGGAAGAAAATCAGTAAGAAATAAGAAAATAACTAAATAATAAAGTATGTTTTAGCAAATAATAAAGTAGCAAATTTAAAAATCTGACTGACTAAGAGCAAAAAAAAGTCTGGTGGTTTTTTTAAATTAGCCAGATTTTTCTGCGACATAAAGGAATTTGATTGAAAAATTGATCACGTTTTCTTAAAGCGCTATTCACCTACAAATTTCATTCGAAATCATACTTAATTTATCAATTTTTATGCGATGCATTTGGAATTAGAAACTTTTCTGACGTTATGAAATTATAAATTAAATTGATCACAATAAGCTAATTTTTAGTTTTATTTATCAATTAATAATTATTAACTGTTAATGTATATTAATCAGTTTTATTAATTATTTATTTTAATTATCATAGCATTTACATAATTATGTAATTCCCAGATATTTCAAAAAATGGCATTTATCTGAAATTGAGCCTACCGTCTACCAGGGAGTAAGAGATACTTTAATATTAAATAAGAAGGTTCAGTGACTCAAAAGGAGTTAAAAGAAAACTCTTTAAACAGCTTTAATCAAATAATAAATGAATAATCAATATTTAATAATAAGAAACAAGTTCAAAAATTTTTCCTCTAAGTCGTAATAAAGGTTCACTAAATTTTATATTGATGTTTTACAAAGTTCTGGTGCCTTTGAACCCCTTTTAATACTTCTAACCCTTGCTTGTTATGGAGTAGATCACTATTTTGAGTAAATTAAAAAGAAACTTATATTCCGTTAAAAAAAGCACATATTACAGTACCCCAAACAGAAGAAAGAGTAATCAATGTTGTCCGAAACATAGTTCTATGTATTATAATATTTTATTTGCTTTTAAAGGAAAGGAAATTATACGTATAATATTTTTTCATTCCTTCTCCTTTGCACGAAGGAATCAACCGAGATCTTCATATTATCAGTATTTTTAGTTATAAGAACATTCTAGTTTTTAAATAAAAGGAATATTTAATGCCTCACCAAGTAAAATAAATATTTAACGGCTTGCGGCTTTGTCCTGTTTACTAAAAAATGAAAGAAAATAAATAATGAACAAAACTGAAAAACATTTTTTAAAACTACAGTGCTAGATTTAATATGTAATTCCAACTGATTGGAAATTATATGGGTGTCAGCAAAAATAATTCAATGGAAATTTAGTCAAGAAATTATGACATTTTATACTAATTACCCCAAATTCATGATATCTATACTTAATTTGATCAGTCTTTCAATGTATTATATTTTATATTATTATATTATTATTATTATTTTATATTATTATTTATTATTTCAATGTATATATTTCTTATCTATGTATTGAAATTTTTAAGCTTATTGATGCATTTTTTTGACATTAATCTGAAAGTTAAGTTCTTCAAAATTATCAAATTAAAATTACTATTTTAATATAAGTGTATTCTTAGAAGTTGTTTAAATATTTATTTATTTTAATATTATAGAACATGATTCATTCAAACCGTATGTATTTTGAATCAAACGTCTTTCCGTCTATATAGTGGGAAATTTTTGACAACGAAATGTTGTCTCGGTCACGCCCTTGTAACAAAAATTCAGTGTCAAAAAATTGCTTCAAGTAGTTTCAAATTGTTTAATTAATATAACAAATCATATTAAAAGACCATTAACTGCATTTCAAGATAAGTAAAAATAATTCAAAATTGTTCATTAAATAAACTGAATTGTTTATATTCGGAGTTACAAACTAAAACGCAACCATTTGTTACACATACTGATCGCACAGTCAAAAGTATTAATTCAGTAAGTCACTAAAAAAAACAATTGTTCGTTCTTTTTTCTGAACTCTTTTCTACAAAGCAAAGTAATCGTTTTTGACTAATCCTCTAAAGCTCTCTGAAGTAAAGTCTCAACAAATGACAAATTTCGCTTTCTTAAGCTGTATACTTAAAGCTCACGGCTTACACAGTGACAACTCCAGTTCGGATAAATCTGTTTCTAAAAGCTAGCTTGAAATATTAAATGAAAAATTTTTGAATATTAAACTTATGAAAGACTGGAAAGAGCTCTGCTGACGTGAGTAAAATATAAATAAGATTTAAAAGAAATAAGGAAGTACCATGCATCATTAATATTAAACAACAGTTTTCTCATGTATTGATAGCAGAAATACATGTGAAGTTGTCGTGAATGCTTATTTCTCTCAATTTAAACGATCACTTATTCACGATAAAACTCCTTAGGGCCCAGATGGAAGAAATAAAATAAGTTTTGTCATCATAAAAGAGCAAAATTAATTGAATTCATGTAATAAACTTATTTTAAGTAGATCTTGAAATAAGAAAAAATTGAAAAGCTTACTATATTTATTATCTCATATATTACGAAAATTAAACTTACAAAATATGTTATTGGAGCATTTTTTAGCATTTCTTATACGATTCGTTGATTTCTTGAAGGAACTGTTTTATTTCCTGATTTTTTTTCTATCATTATATAGATGCAATGTTTTTTAATTAATTAAAATGCTTTTAAAATTACACTAACTTTAATTAATACCATAATAAAAAAGTATAAAGGGCAGTCAAATAAAAACGAGATATACTATATAATGAGTATGTCGCAAAAGTTCGTGACGTAGGAATGTTCATGAATAAAAGTATCATCTTTTGGAAATCAGGAATGTACAGAGCGAATGTTCACCCTCGGTCATTTCTCTGTTAGACACTCTTGGAATGAAGTCAGAGAGTCGTGTCTGCATCTAACATCACTATGGAATCCAGGGAAGGGGAACAGTATGGTGTAGTAAGCTTTTTTGCTGCAGAAAGAGTATCAGAGAGTGAAACTCATGTCCGAATGTCTGCTGTGAATTGCAAATAAACATGTCTCATGTTTGTAAGTTTGAATGAAATAAATGCTATCGCAAAATTCCTTACACATGCTCCATATAGTTCATATTTTTCTCCTTGCCATTTCCATACTTTTGAAGCTTCGAAGAAAGGTATACGTGGCTCTACATTCTTAAAATCGCCCATCTTATTTACTGAAACTTTGTAACTGAAAGTAAAAGCCCAGGTGCAATATTCTGATGAAGAGGTGCATGCATTGGTACAATCATGATTCCGTAAGCAACCGTAAAATTTTTTCAAAGAATGTATTGACTATCTTGTCTTATAGTGAGATAAATTTATTAATAGTTATGATGATTACTTTTAAAATAAAAAATAGTTCATTTACTTTATTTCCATATGTCTCATTTTCATTTGACTGAGGCTATCGCATTTCATCGGGTGTAAATAGTGGGTCATTTAAATATTTTTAAATTACTATTTTATATAGTATCTCATTCTATCGTTTTATTTCTATCGTTGTTCTATCGGAAATTTCTTAATTCTCAGTTTAAAGTAAAAAGCTATGTTTTTTTACCATATTACAGTAATGATGGAAGCATGATTTACATATATTTATTATATCGTGCTTACATATTTCCCTCAAAAACTTTATATTAGAAGAGAGTTAAATCATCATCTCCACAATGGTAACATTATTATAAATGTTTTATTTCTAAAATTAATCAGTAATTAATTAACAACTTTCCGACTTCGTATTATCTTCACCTTTTTCCTGAGCATAAGTTAAATGCTATGAGGAGATGAATCTTTAATGGCTTTTATTTATAAGTAAGTAGTTAATGTAAGAATGATTGTAAAAGAAACTTTAATTTATTTACTACATACACTTCATTCAAAATATTTTTGAATATCTATAAATAATAATCAATTTCTCAAATAATCTACAAATTTTAATGAATAATTAATGTACGTATGATTATAAAATAAATATTTTTTATTTAATATATTCATTTATTTGCTATCATTTCATTCAAATAATTATGAGCCTCTATTACCCAAACACCAGTTCCTCTAACAATCTTTAAATTTTAATACATAATATTAAAATATATTTTAATACATAATATTAGAATATATTTAATATATAATATTAAAATGTATTTTAATACATAATATTAAAATAATAAAATTCACATTGAATATTTAAATTAGGGAAACTATAAGATTCCAAGATATTTCATTCTTTTAGGATGGATTTTTAAAAAATCTTTTGGTTTCTTAACCTTGTTCTTTATTTTATCTTAAATTAAAGTGTTCTAATATTATTGTACTAAATGAAGAAATAATTCTGTTCAATGGATGAAATGTTATGCTCTGATTTACCAATATTAAAATTCAGCCGTGATAAGAAATAATTTTTATTTAAAAAAATTTTGCTCTTCGATGTGATTTTTGTTTCAGATAAATTTCAATTAGTTAGGAACACTCCTCGGGCACTCATGAAATAACAAGCCCAGGAAAATTACTATTCATTCAAGAAAGGTCATTTTTTAAAAACTTTCTACCTAAAATTTTCAACAATTATAATGAATTATTTCACTCAGTACATTTCTTCCAGTTCGAAAAGGAAATCACATTTTTGGAACTATTAAAATTGTATTTAAAATGCTTTGTTAAATATTTTATGTCTGTTGGATTTATTTTCTGTTAGTATCACCGAAAGAAATTAGAAACCGCAAAATTTAAAGTTTTTGAAAATTCCCCTTCAACAGGAACATTTCACACTGAGTGGAAAACAAATTTAAATTAAACTCATTGAAAATATATCAAACAAGTGTCGCGAAAACGTTTATGGAAAGTAAACTAACTAAAAATTCCTTTTATATATATTATTACTGTTTCAAAATGTAAGATTTATCACTTCATGCTGTAATATTTGTTTTGTAATATTTGTTTGAATTAGGTAACACTTAAATGATGATAAATAAAATGATGAAAGATTTTCAGCCTTTATTTTATTTCTATGTAAAGAGAGATTCTGTATTTTGTAGACTCTCTCTCTCTCTCTCTCTCTATCTCTATCTATCTATCTATCTATC
>JAPMOQ010013963.1:6490015-6580013 GCA_026543055.1 Argiope trifasciata
GTGCGTGCGCGCGCGCAATGAAAAACCATAAATCGATTTCTTTAAAGCCTGAAGCTTATAGGATTATAGTGGAATTTACTCTTCGGATGTTATTTAATGAATCCCAGTCAAGAAAAATACACTACACTAGTAATGATAGTGTTTGAAGAAATGCACATTAATCTATTGGCTCTCGTATAACTACGGTAAAAGTACAGCGCATACACTTTTCACGTTTATTATCGACTCTCATACATATTCAGACCTTTACCATTATATCATTGAAAAGAGATCTTAGCTCGTACACAGTGAAAAAACAGTTTAACTATACAGTTTTCTTCCATTTCGAAGAAAAAATTTCTAGTATATATTCAACAATATATCTATTACCAGAAGTATTGGAACATTTTCAATATCGTAATTATGAATCAATGAGCAATCTTGTTGAAAATATATAATGTATTTCATTTGATGTCACGCGAATGATATAGATTATAAATCTTTTACTATCACTGATAAGCAATAAACAATTGGCATACTTTTAATGATAAAAATATTAGTCAGGCTTGCTACAAATTGTGTTTTTATTATTCTTTTTATGACAAAGAGAAACGCCTACTGATTTCTTTATTATTTAGTTTGAAAACTCTTGAATTTAAAAAAGGAATCATTATTTCAAATGAGAAAATTTAGCAGAAAAATATATGAGCATATAGTAAATTCCTCAAAATGGTATACAATAGCACGAAGTATATTAATAATAATAAAAATAATGAACGCATATAAATATTCTTGAAAATAGTCATAATTTCCAGTAAATCTATAAAACGTGCTACTTGATTTATGTGTTTGTGAAACGTGTCATACTATTAATCGAATTTTTAAGTATATTGTTAATCGTACAGAAATTCAATTCTTTTTAAAATCTGAAAGACTTAGATTATATAAAAGTGAAACAATTACGCATGTTTACTCAAAAATAATTTTCAATTTGAAAAATTCACCAAATAATTCATAATACTCTTTCGATTAAGGCCGCAAAATATTCTAGTCGTACATGTATTTGAATAAATTGTTCGTGTTCATCATAAGGGAATTCTGGTGCTTCAGTAATCTAAATGACTGAATTTTGATTGATTTAAATAATTTATTTGATCATTTAACTTCTAAATATATTTCAACGGAAGTCGTCTGTTGAATTATCTGTAACTAAAATTAATAAATAATGATGATAGATGTCTGTGAAAGCAATGAAATTTCGAGATATTTTACAAATTTCGTCTAATGTAATCTTCATATTTGACGTCACAGTGTATGTAAATCACTTATTATCTCAATCTGAAATATATTCCTACCTGATCTAAATTTAATTCAGAACTCTAAAAGTCAGTATAATTCTAGATTTTGTAGGAAACATTATCACATTTGTGCTTATTTTTCATTGTGCGGCTGTATTATTTAATTATATCATGGATTTTTTCATACGTAAAATTAGTCTTTATTAATCAAATGCTTAACCTAAAGATTAACTTTAGAAATTATCTTATTTAATTCCACAACGCAAATCATTTTTAGCAGTAATCAGCATTTATTTTTTCTCAAACATGATATTAGACATTTTCTCAAACATGATATTAGACATATTAGACAGAAGAGGAAAATGTCTAGATATAATATTATTATATGAAATTTATACCGAAACTTAAAGAAATGATAAATTTAATAATTTAATGTGTTCCAGTTATAAGAATTAATAATTCTCAACATTATAAGATAGTGTGAAGTGTTACAGCAATGAAATTGAGAAATGAACGAATGTAAAAAGTTTGAGCTCAATAAAATATACTTGGTAGCATTTAACTAATATAAATGCAAAAATACAAAATCTGGATGCATATTTTTTTAAATGCTGATTAAAGAGCATTATTTAAAGAGTAAGTATTTATTAAAGAGCATTATTTAAAGAGTAAGTATTTATTAAAGAGCATTATTTAAAGAGTAAATATTTGATTTCTGATAAATTATTGGCACTTCGAGTATTCAGATTTTAATAAGGAATCAGTTACAAAAGGATATTTTGATCAAATATCAGTACTTCTAGTTTTCTAAGGAACCAATTTAAAATGACGCACGGTTTTTTTTATATAATTAGTATTTTATAAATGATTTCTAATCTATATTATTCAATCTGTTTACAATTAATTATAACTTTTTGGCATTTTGATATTTAGCACGCATTTAAATTTCTTTTAAATCGCTGTAAAATGCTTTTAGTCTTCAGTAAATCGCGGCATTTAAAGTCTAAACTGCAGGTTTCAAATAAACTTTATACCTAGCTAAGAAATAACTCTTAATTGCCCCTACTGTATTTATATTGCTACCCAGATTAATGGTATATTTTCAGGGAAGTTTTCAAATAATAGAAAGAACTTGTGCATTAGTTTAGACGTTTTATTAATTTAGACTGTTTCAAAACTATTAATTATATGCTAATTACATCGCATTTTTACCAGCAAACTTTCAACTTAATGTTTAGTAAATTAGCAAAATATAAAGATATATTCCATATTTATATGTTTGTAAAATATCAATAACACTTTAAAAAGAAGGTGAGTATATAAGCACGTCTTCGAAAATATGATAATTTTAGAAAAATTTTCAAAATCTGTAGGATTTGATTCCTTTAATTTTAAATTAATTAGTTTACTAAATAATTTATTCATTCCTTTGTATTTTGTAATATATTTACTGTAATTAACCTTTTTTAAATTTTAAAACACATTTAATCTTGAATATATTATCACATGAAAATCAAGATTCTTGCTTGAAATAAACTTTAATCTGTAAAAAGTATGACTGAGTTATGGAAGTTCAGTATTTTGACTAATGAGGAAAATTAGCATAAGTTTCCGACATAGAAAATGATTAATGCTTTATTTTTAATAGTTATTGGCTTTGAAATTATTATTCAGGTATTATAATAATACATACCATATTTATATGGCACTTAAAAATATAAATTATATAAAAATAATTTGAAATATATAAATATAAAAAAAGAAAGTAAATAACAATATTTTGAAAAGTTAGATAAAAATATTATTTCGTAACATTTCTAACTGGAGCAATCCGTCAATTTCTGTCGTAGGAACAATTCATTTATAGCGTCAGGATGATAATAATGTAACTGCGTGTTGATCTACACTCTAATGTGACTTAAAATCACTTTCGTTTTACTCCTTTGAGAGGTACAGTGATTAAATTGTCTCACTTAATTTGATGTATATAACAAACATGAATCGATTATAATTTTTGATACAAATTAAGCTGAGATTGATTCACATATCTGTTCATACTGAAATAATCCTTATTTCACTTTAGAAATTAATGTTTCTCGACTCTTTTAAAAGTAGTTTATCAATTATTTTACTTTTATTTTGATGAAAACATTTTCAGCCTTGAAACAACATAACATTGAAAATCCTCTTGTTTCAAACTAGATTAATCATTTAATGACAATAAATATTTTGAAAGTATCCAATAATAGTAAGGTAGTAGCATTTCGTCATGAAATAATCTTATAATCAATAAGGTAATCTCAATTAGATTTTCTACAATATCTAGTAATCGCATTATATAAGCTGATTTGTTGATACAAATCCTTTTAGAAGTATTAGTTATGTAATCATATAATTTCCTCAGTAGGCTTAAATAATAATTTGAAAATTAATGAATTTAAACAACATTGTTCTCTGAAACTTACTGTGGTCAATTCGCATATCATCATGTTCACGTTAACAAATCTAATGAAGCATATCTATACTTATAATAAAGCTCAATGTGTGTGTGTGTGTGTGTGTGTGTGTGTGTTGGCGCTCTACAGGCCAGACCGTTGGACCTACAGCTACCAAATTTGGTACATGTATACCTTGAAGGTCCAGAATGTGCACCTCGGAGCCCTTTTTTCGAATTTTTAATTAAAATTTGAACTAATTAAAATTTAAGCGAAATTTCGACGTTTTTGCGCTATAACTTCCGAAAATATGATTGCATAAACATGATTTTTACATCAATTTAAAGAGTAAAAAATTAACTTTCTAACGGTATCAGTTTTTTAAATTTAAAACGTAAGCTTCTATTTTTAACGAATTTTTAAAGAAATATTTTAACCATGTTTTTTAGCACGTGACTAGATAAAATAAAAGAATGCCGGAAGTTCAAATAAAAAAAATTATCATCGCAAATAAATCTAAAGCAATACAACTATAAGCACGTGACTGGATAAAATAAAAGAAACATAAAATGTGATATTTTCTAAAAAAAATAAATTAATGCAAAGCAAAGGTTTCTTTAATCGTTTGCAATATCTAAATCATTTATTCCATAAATCATCTTTATTTATAGTAAACCTGATTGAATTTAGACAGGATATGCATTGAAATCCCGACTTAATGGCATATTTATGTAATCGTTTGCAATATCTGTATCATTAATTTAATACTTTTTTTTCCTTTCTCGCTTTCTTTAAAAAACACATTTAATATTTTGGCAACATCATCGAATTTTTTTTTTTAATATTTTGGAAGCATAACCGATGGTTAAAACTGACTGATTTATAAAATTAAAGAATATTATTAGGAAAAGGTGTACTTTTAGAACTTTCCGTCCATAATCTCAAAGAAAATATTAATTTCAAGTCAATCAATGCCCGGATTTACTTCAAGGCTAATGAATATGTGATTTAATTGAAAATTTTAGAACGCTTTACACATGGCGAATCAGCTGGTCGCCAAAGGCGGCTAGTCATATAATAACTTCCTGCACATTGTTCTAGACGCCTTAATAATGTCTATTTCTTTCTTAATAACGTCTTTCACGTAATATACAATCGATTTCAAAATTAAATTAGCGCATCTCTCTTCACATGTATCATGTGATCATAAATTTCAATTCCAAATCAATATCAATATTCACTCTCCATATATCTTTAAAAAGTTATTTTATTATTATTTTATTTATCGATTTGACAAATCCTCTAGTTCAGTTGTTTTGAACACTTTAATTCGTCATATCTCTTGCTCTGTTTCATCCTCTTGTAAAGAGATTTCTAGTCTTGCGTGCATCATAACACTCAAAATCTCGTCTTCGTCCTTGAAATAAACTTGATCCTTTGATGAGAAATAGTGAGTTATAAAAGCTATCCTCTGCTCTCAGGATATTTACATTACTTCCTAGACTAATGTTATGACTAATGATGTCGTCTCGGTCAAGTTTTCAATAATAACAAAAGTTAGTGGAGAAAGCAACTCGCAATAAATTGCTCGGCTGCTTTAGCCAGGTTATTGCTCTCCGTCATTGTGGGAAAAGATTCTTTCATGGATAACAAACTTTTCCGGAACTGGAAATAGATCTCGCAGTGAAAACAAGAAATCTAATAAATTTGGCAAGAACGAATATAGTATACAATTACCAATATAAATTATTATATAAATTTATTTAATTTACTTAGTTTAGTTGTTACAATAAATAATAATAATTGAAGTAGATGATTTTTTTAAAAACAGAAAATTTATGGAAACAATACATACGAAAACCTTCATTTGCTCTTATTTAAACTCATTTACCCTAATGATTCTATTCTGTAATCTAACAATATAAATTATTATATAAATTCATTTAATTTACTTATTTTAGACAACACAATAAATAAATAATTTTAAATCAAGGATTTTACACAAATAAAAATTTGATTGAAACAATACATTCAAAACACTTTATGTATTTTTAACTAAATGAGTTTACCTCAGTGACTCTATTGTGGGAACTAAGCAATGAGAAACGAAAGCAATAAAGATACGAAAAAATTCAAAAATATAAACTACTTAGTGGAACCAGAATAAGAAAATATACTCTTTTTAAATGCAAAAAACATGATTAATAAAATTATTAAATGTATATTGATAATATTGAAATTATTTCTAAATATCTTCTTTAATAACTTATTCTAAATAACTTCTTATGATTTATTTAATCTTAAGAGACATAAAAGTATGTATTTTCATAAATGCAATTTTTGGCGAGCTTCATTTAATTTTAAATAATTTAGTTATTGGTTCGAAAAATTATTTATACTCAAAATAGTTTGATTCACAATTAAAAAAGAAAATTTTTAGCAGAAATTTGAAATTAAACTATGCCTTGCAATAATTTTCAATTAAAAATTAATACGAAATTAAGTTTTTATTTCTACAATATTCATAATCATCGCATTTAATGATTTATGAAATTTCTGATGAAAAAGAATTATGTAAGATTATGATTAAATTTATATTCAATTTTACAGTCTTTATGCTTCACTGGTTTATATTTTAAAATAACCTTTCATTTACATAAATTACCTCTTCTAAAAATGTCAAAGGCAACCTTATTCGAAAATATCGTTAATCTTTAAAATCATTCATGTGAATTATTCTTTGAATCATTCGTGTGAAAATATTTTCAGTTTAAATGTTTGTTTATTTATAATAAAATGCAAAATAGCTGAAACATTATATCTAAATAAAAATAAGTTGATGAATTTTGTTTCAAAATCATAGAATACAACAAATATACAAATAAGAACTATGATTATATCTAGTTGTTTCATATCAAGTATATATATATCTCCGTTTACATAATTCGTTTAATTTATTTGTACCAAACATAAGGCTTTAAAGATCAAAAGAATAAAGAGCATCATTTTCAAATCAGCAGTTAAAATATTTTCATTTTTGTGCTAATTAATATTATGAAATATATTTTGAAACTCATATAATGTTTTATTTAATTTGAGATAGTTTGCATTTATAACCCTTGTGCCTTCGTTATGAATTTTTTCACTTTTCCTAAATTCTTGATAGCAAATTCAAACTTTGACATGATTGTAAAATTGAATTTTTTTTGTTATTACCATTTATCAGTAAATTTCTTTTCTTTTATATCAATTCATTTCAAAAATTAGAAGGAATCAAACAGCTAAAAACAAATGCAATTATTAAATTCTTTTAAAAACTGTATAAAATTTTGAAAAATATCAATAAAGGAATGGTTGAGGTTCATTTCGTTTTCTTTTTTTTTTTTTATTCTTCTTTTTTGTTTCTCATATGTTATTCATTTTACAAAAGAGACCCACTTTAAACATATCATATAAAAAATATTCAACTTTGTCTTGTACTAAACTCTCCACATAAAAAAAAAAAAACTTTCCAACAGGGCAAAAATCAAGATTTATGAAAATTTCTTAAAAATTAAATTTATTTCCAGACTTTAAGTTATTATTTGAAAATAATTATAACAATAGTTCATTCTTTGTATTAACAATGCAGAAAATGAATACAAAATTTCAACTAAGTAATTTTTTTCAATTCCTGCAATTAGTTCACACTCTCCCTATATATAATTTTAAATCCTTAATTAAATACTTTTTATTCATCCACTCAAATTCAAATACATTTTTTTAAACTTGTAGTGGAAGACAAAGTTCAGGTTTTTTTTTTAAATATTAACTCATTAATTAAATTTAATTAAATTTTAATACTTTAAATAAAGTTTTTGCAGTTAGTAATGAAAATTGAAGTCAACAGCCTGTCTTTCAATTGATAAAATTTCAGTAGTTTTCACTTGAAGATGAAGTATGCGAGTTCAATTCTTGCGAAATCAATAATTTTTTGATACTTAATAGTTTTTTTAATAATTACAGTATAAAAAGTAACTAAAATAACAAATTTCTTTTTTACCTAAGTATTAATTGAATTTTAAAAAATTTCTATTACTTGTTAGAGATATCAAGCGAAAATCTCAGAATGAGAAAATATTTCAAACTAATATTTTTTGTTTGTTTCTTCTACTGTCATAAACGGGCTTGGAAAAACATGAAATTGGTTTGGCACTTATGAGAATGCGATTCTAGATTTAAAATCTAGAAAATCTATTTTAACTAAGGAAATTAATTCCTAAAATTGTTGGAAAAATAAAGGATAGAATTAGGATAAAGTAGATGAAAATTAGAGATAGCAAATATTCAGATGGATAACGAATATTTTATTCCAATGCTCCTATTTCACATGCGAAATACTTTTGAATATTCATTTTATCATTTTAAAGCGCCCCATACCCTGCTCATTTTTTTTTTCAATTTCTGGCCTAACAAAAAAAAGTCCCAGATATAAAATTCTTTTACGAAATCGATTAACCATCTTCTTTAAATACCTTTTTGCGTGATAATATTACTTCTCATCCATATTTTTGTTGAAAATTACAGCCATTTTAATTTCATGCAAAAAAGAATTAACATTCTTTTTATCGTCGAAAGCTAACAGTATTAAATTATACCCTATAAGATAATTAAAATGAATCCATTAGCAGCCATTAAAAAAGAAAACCCATTTTGTGAAACTTTCATCAGAGTGTAAAAATTAATTTTTTCAAAACCATCTGTTTATATATAATATTGAATATGTCCAATTGACTCCTTCCAAAACAATACAAAGATGAAATTTTCAAATTGAATTCAATTGAAATTTGTTTTGTATCAATTTAAAACGTACAGAAAAATGCAAAATTTTGCTCTGAATATAAACATAGTCCTCACTTAAATTTCCGCTTGTGTATAGAAGTTCACCCATTGCTAAAATAAGTATTTTATAGTGATTAATAAATAAATCTTTTCCCATCAAGTGGCATATTTTTGACGCAGAAGATATGTAATTTGATCCACATCGCTGACCAATAGGGCTTAGTGATAAGGTTTCGGCTTCCAAACCTAGAAGTTAAAGGCTTGAAACCCGATTCCATTAAGATAGGTGTGAAGTAGACATGGGTTGCATGTGCTCTTTTTTCCATGGGGAACTGAAACTTGGTAATGGGGAATACAGACTCATGTGCTCTTCTCATCATCTAAGCACAGTTCAAAATTGCGAGGTATGTCATAAAATATCCCTTCGGTTGCTTTGGGATAGAAAGAAATACAATTGAGCTAAGGTGATAGACATTGCTCCTTTAATTCGTTTCATGTTATCCTAATGCTAGACAAATCATTTTTGAACTAATTACATGTGGAATTACATATTTTTATTTTCTTCAATCGCATACATATCTCATGGGTAATTATGTATTGTTTTTTAAACTATGCTTCTAAATTAAATTACATAAACAACAATAATAAATATAAATTAAAATATTGAAAAATACATTAATTAGAATAAGATTAGCGAATATCAATCTATTAATAAAACAAGTTTAAATTGCATTTGTATAAAGTGTGCGATTTTAAAAGATATTTTGAAACATTTCCTTTTAGCATGATCTCAGCTCTAACGTACCAGTGTATAACGCCAATATTTAGCTGCTGTATTTTGTAAGTTGCATTTTTAACTTGGTGTTAATAGGTGACGTCTTAATGAAGAATTCACCTTCACTCTACATTTTTTTTGACATTGATGAATTTTTGTTCTTGATATAATAAAATTAACACAAGCAAAATTTGTCAGTAAAATTGTAACTCTTCGCAATAAACTTCTATTTTCATAAGTCTATGTTTTAACAAATGAAATTTTTATTTATATATATTGGGTTGTTCGGAAAGTCATTTCGTTTTTTTTTTTTTTTTGTCAAAATGAAAAGAAATTTTCGTTTAATGAATAAATTATTTATTAAATTATAAAATTGCCATTCTGGTCTAATACCTTTTGCCATATTTTTGGTAGTAACATGATTACACGCTCATAAAAGTTTTGGTCTTTGCTGTAAAAAAAAAACTGATCGAGGTGGTTTTTGGCCTCCTCATTTGAAGGAAAAATTTTGCAAATCAGTTCTGGTACTGATGTACTGTTAACACATCTTCTCCACACATATTGGCTAATTTATTTCTGGTCTGACAGCATTTTTACCTTTTATATAGCAAAAAAGAAAAAAATGACGAAAATGCTGTTTATTGCTCTCCATATTTAAAAGGGCACCATCCAAAAACTACTGCGAAGAATCAGCTGCACTTTTTCACACTCAAGCCTTGCTATATCAGCTCTTAAAACATAAAATGATTTTGCGGTTTAAGTATGAAATTGGGTGCGAAAAATACAATTAAATCCTCTGTCGGGAAAAAACGAAATTACTTTCCGAACAACCTAATATATTCAGTGGATCTATTAGTATTGTCACAGTTGCGTAAATGAATCTGTTCCGATAATATAATCATAAATTTAAAGCCTTCCTTATAATTAATTTCAAATATTTGTTAATGTCATTATTGCAAAACGACATAGCTGATATTCAACCTACAAATCACCGTCCAATAAATTTCCCAAATATACTATTAAAACAGAGATTCGAGAAAAAGAGTTGCTTGTCCCAAAATGCGTTTTGTTTTTATTTTTTATCCTAAATTAACATTAGCACTAATCCTCGTATATGGTTTGATACAGTAAGATTATAATCAAAACTGTTAGAAGATGGACTAATTAATTCCATAAAGGAGTGAAATCCTAAAGGCTTAGTAGCGCAATATATATACCATCTGGTTTACAAAAAATAAATTTTTACTTATATAACATCTACATACACTGTCAAAAGAAACTAAAAATAATGGATCAGGCACAACACAAACTGCTTGAATAACTTCATATATAAAAAACTATCCATATTAAATAAAAAAGGGAAATAATTATTATCATTAAAAACTAAATGAATTTTGCGGATTTTCAATTATGATAATGAAATTATTCAAACAAAATTTTGTTTATGAATAGATCAAAAGCATTAATTAATTAACAAATGTCTATTCACGCGAATAAATTATTTTTTACTTCAATTAAGACTGAAAAAATAATTGTTAATGCTCTGCCTGGCTAATTTTTATCTTCATCAATCCAAAAATTTTAGTTGATAAGGATACGTAAAAAATATTTCTAAAAGAGAACTTTTTTTCATAGTATTTATATGGTTAGAATTAAATCTTAGTGTATGCTATATGGCTTACCATTACGGTAACATCATGAGACAAAAATTTCGAGACATTTTTCTATCATATTTAATTCTTGGAAGAGTGAACACTATTTAAAACTTAAATGTTTCAGAAATAAAACCACTGGTTACATCATTTGTTATGGTATGGTATATTACTGAAAAATAAAAGTATTTGTATGAAATGTAGCTTGAAGCTTGGATTGCTTGTTTTGTAACATCTATAGATAAGTTTGCAATTTATGTCAACCCTTTTATATAATAATATCAAGAAGATCATTTGGAGTTGCAACTACTTTAACAAAATCACGATATAAAAAGCGATATTATAGAATTCGGCTTTTTTTTCTATAAATCATGATAACAATAGGATTCCGTCTGGTCCGCCCATGTGAACTTTTTTCATTAATAGAAATTAGGTTTTTCTTCTCATAACTGCAAACTAAATACTCTTTTGCAAAAAGAAGTTATTGTACCTTATACTGACACAAAATATGAAGTTATTCGTTTAATCGTTTCACAATTATTATTCTAGCTATTAAAACAAAGATTTAATTCAATTTCCTTTAGATTTCTTATGGCTGGTAAACACAAATTACATGTATGGTGAAATATCAAGCGATGGTCATTGTTGCGGCTAAAGCGAGGCTTCTTTTGCTACTTTTACCATATTTATGGCTATCTTTCAAAAGATTGTTAACATTAAAAGTAAGATTTTTTTTATTTCTTCATTCAATAAACCTTTTGATTTCAAAGTGCACAGTTACTTCTTAGCTATGGCACGAAGTTCCCTCTATTTTACATAATAATTTAAAAGATTTAGTTTTAATTTACTCCACATCGGCCACAAACAATTAGATAGAAAATTTGTGAGTTAGATTTCTAGATTTGTTTAATTCAAATTTGTGAATCGCTGTACATGTTGCGCCATTTCACAAAACAAGAAAATTTGCAGAAAAAAATTATTTGTATTTATTTTTTAATTGAATTGAATTATAAAAGTGCCATTACTGTTTCAAAAATATGTTAATAAGAAAAATAATCTTTACTTAGCAGGATTTATTACTGATGTAGGTAACTAAATCATCAAAGCTCTTAACATTTAGTGGTTTAATTACTTTCAATAATGAATACCTGAAAATTTTCTTTTGCACATGCCAAAGACAACCCAATTTTTAAATCCCTGCATTTACTTGCTATATCTTCTGTCACTGACAAAAGAAAAATGTTTTTTTTATGATGAATGAGAGAACAATAGAAAACAAAACATTCTTTCTACACTTTCAAATAGTGTTTGGAGTTTAAAAGAATATCTTCAGTTAGATGGATATCATAAGAGCTTTTATGATTGATCACAAAGCCAATATCACAACACTACAGCGGGAAGTCTTTGATCATTGTAATTGCTTTCATTTTATGTGATTGATAGTTTTATTAAAACTCAGATCATTAGATTTTTGCTTCAACAGGTTGAAAATTTCTTTTTGTAGTCATAGCGTTAGTTAAGAGAAAAAAATGATGGGAGAGCGAGGTGTGCGTTATAAAAAAAGTTGTAGACACAATTATTAATTATCGTATATGGCGGGCTTGTTTAAAACAAATTAAGGACATTTTAATGCGAAATTAAATGACATTTATGTCTAATTATTAATTTTGTACTTAGAAACCTTTGTACTTGATCCAGAACATGTCTAATCAATAATTTTGTACTTATATACTTTTGTATTTGATTCAGAACCTGTCTAACTATTAATATTGTATTTTAATACTTTTTTTATTTATTCACTTCAATTAATAAAAAGTTAATTGATTCAAAACATTTATTGATTACTTTATTCTATATTCAGGTAAAAAAAATGATTAATATTGGTTTCTTCTATGCTTTAATATTTAGCATTCATATTCGAAAATGTAAAATTTGCGCTTATCTTCCTCAAAAATTTACAAATCAAAAATCACGTTGTTTTTGTCAAAAGTCACATATTTTTTCTCCTAGAACTCCAATGGAAGGTAAGCTGTAAAAGAAAATTAAAATTAATACCATTTCATATATTCAGAAATTCTATTTTTTCCAAAGCACAAATACTTATTATCCATGATAGCAAAAAAAACGTAAAATTATCTCCCACTAAAATGTCGGCTAATCAAAATCATATATTGTTTGTGATAAGAACTGTAAATGGCAGACTGTGACTTAACCAACTTTTCCTCTGCTACTTAAAGAGGTCGCGGAGTAAAATGTCGCCTTCGGAATCAAAAAATCGAAGGATCTATACTCGACTCCATGAAGGATCTGTCTGGCCCGTTAGCGCCATACATCTAGCCTCGAAAGTCTAATATCCACATGTTGCTGTAGAATATGGAAATAGTTTTCCTTGCCATCTAACGACAGGTCATAAATATGAAGTCTGTTTCATGAAATGTTCTCGTAAATTTTAAAATTTAAAAATTAGTAAAACTAAACCAATCACATATACAAATTCACAAAAAATTTATGCCAAAAATCATTATTATGTGCTTGTTCATTCTCATCTGCTTTGAAGATTTCTTCTGCTGATTCAGATAGAAATTCTGGTTGCAATTCGGAAAATGCAGCTTTCAAATCTCGACAAGTGTAGTGTTCCATAACGTTATAAAATTTGGCGATCAAACTCAATTAAAAATTATATTTCAATAGCAGTTAAATTTAATATAATAAAAGAAATATAAATATGTTATAATAATGTTTTTTTTATTTCTAGTTATAAATTAAAAATTTATGATAGTATATTTTTAATGTATACAAAATACTTATGATCTAAAAGCAACGTAAAGATTACAGGTGTAAGAATCTTTGCTTTTCAGGGTTTTTTTTTAGATTCTGACTTTTTATGTTATCTTTGTGAATATCAATAGTTCAAAAGAAAAATGCCATACATTACTAAATTTTAATTCAGAATTCTCCTCAATAATATTTGAGAATAAATAAGCATCGTAAATCATCATGGATATTTAATTTATATAACTTTCATAAAGTAATGATCGAAAACAAGGTTTTTATACAATATAGCCAAAAAAAATTTCTACACCTCGCAACTTATATAAATACATAAAAATATCAGTTTATTTGGCTATTATGATTTCTATAATAAGAATTCCTATAATATAGGAAATTGTGGAGAACATTATATATTGTATTTTTGTTGATAAGAACTTAATCATGAGCAAAATCTATTGACGTTAAATTTAAAATAACAATTAACTTCAAACAGGGGATTTAGTGCTAATAATGTTGCCATAATTACTCGTCCTCGACCCATTAACAATATGTCACATGAACTTCCAAATTATTTTGAAATTTCAAAAGAATTATTATATTATTTTATTGATTATTTTATTGATTTTCGTAAAGAACAATATTACTTTAGTTATGGACAAGGTTTTATGAAATGTAAAAGAAATTATAAAAAATAAATAGATAAATTGTCTTTATCTTTATGCACTCAATTCATGGAAGTTAATTTTGTGGGAGAAATATCTATAGAAAAACTATGGACTAGATATCATTTGAACTGGTTTTGCAACATTTACATTACATAATCTTGGAAGTTAGAAATTATATATCAAAACCACAAACTGATAGCAAAACGCGTAATTTTCAAAATTGTTGAAACACTGAGTATTAAATTACCCTTTGCATAATGAAACTTTGATCCCATGATTACCGTCATAGTTGCAAAAGTTTAAAAGTTTGTTCCCGAGTTATATCATACCAATAATTATAGTAATGACTCTTCAAAATTTCCCTTAATGGAAGTAACTTCCTCGAAATGTTATCTGCTCGCCCTCATAGTAAAGCAACAATGGAAAAAATACTATTTTAAGATGGATGCAAATTAAGAAATGAATTTGAAATTTTTGTTAGAACTTTGTTTATCAGCAGGATTTTAAGAAGAATAGTAGAAATTTACTCTCGTGTAAAAATTCATGTGAGAAATTGCAATAAAATATCCACAAATAGAAGCAATTTCAGAGTTTTAACTAAAATACTTGTTCACAGAGTTCCCTTTTATACTAAAGCAGAGAAGTTGCGTATTTAAGAACCACACTTTTTTCTTTCACATGTTTTCGAGATGAAATCTCTTAAGTTCAAGAATTAAAAATAGGGCCATTGGAGTAATATCGATGATAAAGTATGACTATTTTATATTAACCAATTTATAATATATATATTTTCATGATTTTTTTTGAAAGTAGTTTTACTAAGTGAAAATAAGGTATACAACCTTTTTCAATTCTTACTATTAGTTTACAGTTGCCCTAAATATGTTTATTTATCTTGTTCAAATTTACAACTGTTAATAAAATACGTTTTATTCATCCACTCAAGTTCAAATACATTTTTTAAACTTGTACTGGATGACACAGTTTTTTTTCAAATATTAATTTATTAATTAAATCTAATTAATATTTAATACTTTAAATAGAGTTTTAGTAGTTTGTAATGAAAATTGAAATCAAAAGGCAGCAGCTCAATCTGTAAAAGGCAAGGATTTCTGTATTTTTCAAGTGAAGGGAAAGAATACCGAGTTCAATTTTTGAGAAAATGAATAATTTTTTTAATACTTAATATATTTTCGATAATTATTTAATGAAAACTAATTGAAATTTTAAAAAATTTTGTCTATCCATGTGCTAATTTAATTTTAAAAAATTCTTTTTATAATACTTTCTATCATTTATTTCCCTGAAGAAAACAGAAAAATTCATCTTTCAACCTCAACCTTTTGTAATACAAATATTTCATTAGTTTCAAAGTCACAAGAAAAAGAAGAAAGAAATTAATGTTACAGATATTATTCATTTAAATTTAATCTTACTGCTAATCGTTTCATTCAAATTTGATCTTCTTTGCAATTAATTAATAATTTCATTGCGATAATTGTGTTTGATTCCTCATGTCTGAAAAAACTAAAGCATTTAAAATAAATTAAAAATTGTGCAAAATATTACTTCAATATTTCGCATTTTGTATTTATCTTCTAGTTGAAAATCTTGTCAAATAGAATTATCTTTTCATTCAAATTCCATTTTTTCACTCACTCTAATGTTGGACAAAAAATTAAAGAAATATATTTTCGCGTTTACAGAAAAAATAATGCAGTGATGTGACGCTTTTCAGAAAACATATTGAAGCAAAAAATTATCTCACTTTTATGAAGATGCTTTGTTATTTTTATTCAAAAACCCTCATAAATATGAAAAAAAAAATGTCACAAAAAGTTTTTATTTTTTAAATAAAAAGTTTTTTGCGACATTTTTTTAACTGTTTAAAACATTAGAAATACGTATGTCCATTAAAATTATTCCTTTAGGGGAAAATATTTTTGTTTATTTTTTCTTCTTTGCCTTATATATTATTGTACATATAAGTGTAAGGCAAAACAGACGATAAATTAAAAAAGAATTGAATAATAATGAAAAAAAATACAAATGATGCAAATGAAACAAAAATTATTATAAGCTTATTTCCTTTCCAAATTTAAAGGAAAAATTATAATTACAATACTGAACCTATAAAATAATAATAATCGATAGCTAAACATATTAAATAAGGTAGCACATCTTGAGAGGAACCAGAATCAAACTGGAAAACAATTCTTGATCAAAACTGAGAAACATTGAAAAATAGCCTTATGCCTTGATTTATATTTTTAATTGCACATAATATTTAAGTAAAATTTATTAAGTTACTAGCTGCATCTGTTCCGCAAATAAGTGAAGGTTTTGTATATATATATATATATATATAAGATAAAAGTAGTGGTTATTTTCTGAAAAAAATATTCTAAAACGAGTAAGAGACTATCTATTAAGCACTTACGTACAGATGTTACAAATAAATACTATTCTTTTCACTTCCGAAAAATGATTTTAATTCTCATTTTCTCATCAATAGAATAAGAGTTTCGCATGTATTTGAGCCGCAGACTTCAAAGATCATTTTTGAATTGTATAATTTTTTAAATTGATTATTTTTTATAAATAAATATGGCATTCTTAAAAAATTCCAAACATATATAAATCAGAACAAAATTAAACTTATCACTGTTTGATTTTTCATTTCTGAAGAAGTTTCTGTGAACTTGTACAAATAAATATTTTTAAAAATGCAAGAAAAATTTAATTTTTAGAAAATTTTGTTTCAATAAATTTTAAAATATTAATTGTTAAGTTGCAGTACTTTTGCTTAGAAATATTCCTCCTTCATGTCAAATGTAATAAATTTTACATCAGTAAATAAATCAGGACATATGTAATTAATTTTGGTTAGTAATTACTAATTCATACAATGATAACTAAAGAATCGCAAAATAATGGTGAGGTTAATATGAACTGCTGTTCATATGAATGTAATTGTATATCTGAAATAGCGAGCTGAATTTATCCTTGAGATCATGGCAACAAGAGCTTAAAAAACCACTGAATAAAAATACAAAAGTGGAAAACAAATTAATTTAATTAAGATGATACTATCTTCAGTTATTGATTATTGTGAGTTTTTCAATTTAATTTCCTTGATATTAAATTACACTGATAATAAAATTTGTTTGATGACGTAAATGTAATGTTATTCTACATCTTTAAAGGCAATTTCTCAAGTGCTAAATTTAGTAAAATCTGTTAACGGAAATATTCATAAATTGAAATCTAATACTTATCATTCTAGGAATTTGCATGAATACTTTCTTTTATGTTTTGAAGCTTTTGAATTACTGAATAAGCAATGTATTCATTTAAAAAATTACAGTAGTTTTAATGCTTCATTATATAAAGGGGGGGGGGGAATACAAATAACATATTAATTATCAATTGAACTCTGACATTTAAAGTTTGTATAGAATTACAACTTATTTATTAGCTTAAGAACTGACTAGATTTTCAACTAGAAAGGTTTTGTTTTATTCCTCTTCTCTTTTTAGCCCAAGTCCACCCCCAAAATAAGAAAGGTCATTTCTTATTCCAAAACCTTTTTGACTTTTATTTAACGGTGTTTTTTTGTTTTGTTTTGTTTTGCTCGACATTTCTTATTTTTCCTACATTATAATTCAAAAGTATAAGTATTTTATATTAATTTTTTCAAAAGTTTTAATTGTAAATGGAAAAAAACAGCCTTATTATTGCGAAAATGTATAAATAAAGTATTTTCTTTTCGTTAACAAGAAGGCCTGACAGATTATAAACACTTTTTTACAGAAATATGAGATTGTTGTTTATCTATACAACTAAAAGTCAAATTTTTTTAATTTAAGTAAAATAGTTTTTCATGCAAATTGATAAAAAAAATACGCTTAATTTAAGCTTAAAATAGAATGATTCAATCTTCTGAAACCTAAGATTCCTTTATGCTTTTCATTCATTCTTGAAAGTTTAAAATATTTTGAAAAACATAAAAATTGCATGCGCATTTATTCTTTTTTCATTTTTTGAATCAACTACCTTTCTTTTATAGCCTGTTTTGAAATATGATATTCAACTACTTTTTGCTGCTATTGATTTGGCATTTTCCTTCTAAAGTAAACTTTTAATTTTAGATGACCGATATAGAATGTCACTTTTCCTGACAGTTAATTGCCACATTTTATAGGATTTTTGTTTTATTTTATTTTTTGCATTTAGTTATTTGCCTTGCATGCTTTCTGTACCACTAACCAACAACATTTTAAAGAGGGAGAAAGCCAGAAAGTTTTGAGGAAATCCCGCCTACTGGTTTCTATTAAAATCTCCCTCTGTATGTATATAAGAAATTAAAGACAGCTTCTGAACAAAAATTTATTATTTTCAAAAGTTTGTGTAAATTAACAAATTAATAAAAATCCTCTTTAGACGCAATAGAATATTCAATAATTTTTATAATAGCTGCAAATAATTTTATTGTTGATATGCTAATAGTATTTTCTACAGCTTATGTGATATGCATGCAATATTGTATATTCACTATTCGAACAGTTTCTTGGTGAATCATATATTTTCGCAAAAGTTTTAAATTATGTCATAAAATGTATTTACAGAAAAGAAGCGGAAAATATAAAATGTAAAATTGATAAAAACTGAGTATATTTTGCAGATAGATTTTTTTATAAAAAAAACAGCAACTAATTATAACCTCTAAAAGGGTAAGTACTCTTTTCTCATGATTTTTTTTTTTTTTTTTGCTTTAACCTTTTTATAAAAAAATCAAAATAAATTGATTGATTTTCAAAAAAATACTATACAAAATAAAATAAGGTAAAGTATCGCATTCTAAAAGCAATTGTTGTTTTAAAATCATGTATATAATGAAATTATTACAGAAAACAATATTAATTAAGAACATTTCAAAGAAGCTTTTAATCTTTCTTTTATTATAAAAATAAAATATTTCTTTCTGAAGCTAAACTAATCTTAAAATCACTGTTTTTTAAAGTAAATTTCTAATATATGTGATATTAATTCTAGAAATTCAATGCACCACTTTTCCATTGAAAACATTTCTCTTTTTTTCAAGTTGGAAAGAAAAATTACGCAAGCCCATAAATTTTCTTTTAACATTGCAAGCAGAAAAATAATTCATTTAAACTAATGATTTCAGATAGATTATATTAAAGCTTCATCATCATTTCTCATTAAATGCTGCTCATTGGTGGGACAAACTCAATAAAATATTATTTAATTAGAAAGTATATCTCATTTCACTTTTTTGTAAAAATAACTAGATACATTTTCTTATATCAAATTGAAAGAAAAAAATACTTTTTCTGGAAGAATATTTCCTTTCGTTTTTACTAAATTAATTAGGAAATTCTCTTTCTGTAAATACTCCAGAAAGATTTTCTTATTTAATTCGAAATCAAACGTTATAAATTTGAACCAGAAATGTTTCCTTTGTAACGAATAGGATTAAGTTGTTTGAATAATTAAAAAATAAAGCAGCCCTCAGTATTTTAATAATAAATATAAAGTACACTTAAGATAGTGTCAATTCCTATTATTTCCTTAAAATTTCTGTTAATGCCAAAAAAATACAATTCATATGGCGTGATTAGGAACAACCCGTTACGCGTAAAATAAATTTGACATTTTAACATGATTATTTATTTTTTGCTCAAAAAATAAAAGCCTTTTCCTTTAATAAAAAGATAACGGTAAAGTTGGCTGTCTAAAATAAAGTAACGTATTGCGCAGTTGCAATTTTCAGATGTTGTTACTAAAGCTTTATCATATATGAGAACACTGAAAAGTCCAACAAGAATGATTATGAACAATAATCATGCCCTATTCTGCATGAAAGACGATAACAAAATACAACTGAAGCAAACACAGGGACACCACCTGTAGAAAACAACAGCATACCTGCAGTAAGCAATTGCTAATTGAATAGAAATACCACAAAGGGTTTATCGAAAAGAAGTATTGAAGTAAGTATTTTGATCTTTCTCACTCTCTCTCTCTCACACACACATATGCAAACAAACACACACACACACACGCGCATGTAAGTTTTTATAATTTCTGGAATAGGACATCGAATTCCATAGAAACTCTGAATAGATATATATCTCAAATTTTTTTTGTACATTCAAAAAGCTCACTTTTTCTGGTCGAAGCTGGGAGTCATTGAGATGTCATCCATTAAAATATCTGTAAAACTTTCTACATAGGTTCAGGAAGTGCTTCCTGATTACGTACCATAAACAAATAATGAGTAAATCTTTGACACATAGGATATGATTAATTTTGAAGAGAGAGTGTCATCTCTGTAGTATCATTTAAAACTATCTCAAATCAAATGGTCTGTCCAATAATTGATTCTTTTATAATAAAAATGTGATTTCAAGAAACTAGATGTTGATTACACTGAACTAAGATCATTTTTGTAAGTCAGATTCCACAATTTCTTGCTCCTTTTTGCATAATAATTAAGTAATTAGAAAATTCACTTATCCTCTTTCGGGGTTAAAAAGAAAATATTTTTTTAAAAATCTTCTAGGGAGCTTGATGAATTTCAGTAGCAAGAAGATAGCTGTGGGTTCTACCTTTCGTTATATTTTTAAGCTGTATACTGATTGATCATTGTGTGCTTTGGCAAGAAATTTGCGATTGTGTCTGACGGCTGATGAAGGTTATCCTCTAAGCGAAAAAGAGACAAAATGCGATCCAATTTCTCCTGATATTTTCTAGGAAGAGATCCTCCCACACAGATTGAAGAAAACTCAAAACTCTCTCTAAGATGTTACCTAGGTGTTAAAAATCACTTGATCAAAAGACGATGTGCCATTTGTCCTTTATAATAATTTCCTGTATAATGGATATGACTAAATTTACTTAAATCGAAAGTAGAATGACTTCTAATTTAATAAAAGAATAATGTATAATTAATTAACTTTTCTAACGTCACTTATCGAAAAATTTAAAGTTCAAAACATCAAAATATTTTTTTATTTATCTTTTCTGAATTCACTTATATTTATAAATATTTATTTATATGACTGCTGTTTCTAATAAAAAACATTGCCCAATGTAAAATTAGCATATCAGCCTAAATTGTGTGAATGTTCGGAATGACTGTGTTGGGAAAAAAACGTACATGGCCCTAAATTTAATATTACAGTTAAAACTCCAAAAAATATTAGCAAGAAGTTTACAAAGTTTGAAAATTTTATGCATGGCAATAAAAACTAACTCATAAAAAGTTAGTCTCTGGTAGCACCAAAAAGTTCCATTCACAGTTTTATTTAACACCACACAAGGGACAAGAAGAAAAAAATGTTGAAGGAAATGCTTAGTTTTAAAAAAGTCTTCATGTACAGAAATTTTTTAGTATTAAAGAAAATTTTATCTTCGTAAAAGGATACATGTATAAGATCTAAAATCCTTTATGTTGCATTCATTTCATACAAACTTACATAAAATGCAATTGAAATTTAATTTCAAATATTTTTAAGCAAACTTTGTTGTATTATATGAAAGTTTTCTTGAAGTTATAAGTGGTAGCAAAATTCAGCGAGAAATATTCATTAAAGTTGTTTCAAGTCCAGTATTATACTTTAGTACCCTCTTTCCAATAACTCATTTTTTGAGCTACTTCATCCATTAAACTGAAACATTATTAAAAAAACGCAAAGGATTCTTGTTTTAACAAATAAGCTTAAATAACAGATGCCTATTAATTACCTAAGTTGTCTTTATTAATTTTCTTTTGTATCCCAATTCTAATGCATGATGAAAAATTGACTTTTGAAAGAAATTATTTGAAATATAACAAATAGAAAAGGTCATTTTTTCAATTCCTACTATTAGTTCACATTCTCCCTATATACACTGATGGAAAAAAATCCCAACACCAAAAAAAAATTATTGTACAGTAATGAAATTTTAGGAATACATTTGTCTAGGTAACATATTTAATTGATTAAAGTTTCAAGATCACAGGTAGAGCCATTGGCGAGTAGAGCCATTTCAAATGTGAAATGTCGGTACATTAGTAACCGGTGTAACCGCCAGAATTTTGAATGCAAGCATGCAAACGTTCATGCATTGTGTCTACAGTTGTCGGATATCAGTTTGTGGGATGGAGTTCCATGCCTGTTGCACTTGGGCGGTCAATGCAGGGACGGTTAATGCTGGTTGTGGATGACGTTGGAGTTGTCATCCAATGATGTCCCATACGTGCTCGATTGGTGAAAGATCTGGTGATCTAGCAGGCCAAGGCAACATGTCGACACTCTGTAGAGCATGTTGGGTTACAACAGCGGTATGAGGGCGAGCGTTATCCTGTTGGAAAACCCCCCTTGAATGCTGTTCATGAATGGAAGCACAACAGGTTGTATCACTAGACTGACGTACAAATTTGCAGTCAGGGTGCGTGGGATAACTACGAGAGTGCTCCTGCTGTCATACGAAATTGCTCCCCAAACCATAACTCCAGGAGTAGGCCCTGTGTGTCTAGGCCGCAGACAGGTCACTAGCAGGCGTTCACCTGGCCTCCTTCTAACCAACAAACGACTATCACTGCGACCAAGGCAGAACCGGCTTTCATCAGAAAACACAACAGATCTCCACTCCGTCCTCCAATGAGCTCTAGCTTGACACCACTCACGTCGCAAACGGCAGTGGTTTGGAGTCAGTGGAATGCACTGTACAGGGTGTTTGGCTCGGAGTTGTCCTTGAAGTAACCGATTTTATACAATTCGTTGTGTCACTGTGGTGCCAACTGCAGCTCGAATTTCAGTTGCAGACGCAGTACGATTAGCCACAGCCATACGCCGAAAAGCCATAGTCTTCTTGAGGCAGTACCTTCCCTTGACCACTGCCGACGATACTCATGCACAGTGGATACATTCCTGCCAAGTCTTTCAGCAATATCGAGGAAAGAAACCCACCTTCTCGTAGCCCTACAGCACGACCTCGTTCAAACTAAGTGAGCTGTTGATAATGGCTTCTTCATCTTCTCAGAGGCATCCTTGACTAACATTAACCCACTACGTCAAATCTCAACTGTAAATAACGATCACAAACCTTACAGTGCCTATTTAAAGCAAACCTCATTTGCATGTTCATAGTGTCGCTACTAGCGCCACACTTACGCGCGTAGCTCGAAATTTGAATCGACGCCATCCTTCAGATGTATAAACACGCCTACCAAATTTCGTTTATCTAGCACAGCTCCTTCCTATTGTTGGGATTTTTTTTTTCATCAGTGTATATTTACATATTTTGTTCAAATTTTCAGACACAAATAAAATACTTTTTATTCATCTACTAAAGTTAAAATATATTTTTTTAAACTTGTTGTGGATGGCACTTGATGTTAATACAGTTTTTTAATATTAATTCCTTAATTAACTTTAATTATTTTTAATACTTTAGAGTTTTAGCAGTTTGTAATGAAAATTTCAGCTAACAGGATCAGAAGCGCAGTCAGTTAAATACAAGGATTTCAGTATTTTTCAATTGGAGCTGAAGAATGCGAGTTCAATTCTTGAGAAAATCAATAAGTTTTTGATAAAATAATTCATTTTATTTTTATATGGGAGGAAAAAATTTATCTTATATTTGTATCCTGCTAAATATCTTATATAGGAATAAATACCGTCAGTGACGAAGCGCGCTGGAATTTTTTTTTTATTTTGCCATTTAATATTGTGATTCTGTCATATGTATATACATATTTATATTAATTTTAATTATTTAATAAAAAGTAATTAAGAAAAAAAATTCTTTGTTAACCTATGTAGAGATTGACTTTTAAAAAAAATTATATATTACTTGTTTATTACAATATCAATAAGTAATAGAAATCTGTTAATTTTGAAATGCATAGTACTTCTTGTTTTTCGTTTTCTCTCTTTGTTTGTGCCCAAAATCTAATGTGCACTGAAATGACCACTTCCTTCGAAATTTTTGAAGTCAGCATATTTACTTTGACAGTAAACTTGCTAAAACCCTCAAGAGATCTCCCTTTTCCTTTTTAACACGTACAACTCTGGCATTTTCTTTGTTATTCACTCCATTTCCTTTCTTCTAAGGCCCTGTTCCGCCCCATTTCCTGAACATACTTTTTCTTTCCTTCTTCCCACTAAATGACTCACGGTAAGAAATAAAAAGGTGGGGTTTTTCTGTGTGCATCAGTATTTTGTACGTAAAGAAAAGTTTACCTTACAAAAGCTTGCAAGTGTTGATGCATCACGTGGCAGAGGAAGCAGGTTTGATTGACAGGAAGCGAACGTGTTTGCCGTTGGGTTAGAAAACAAACCCTTCGGAGATATTTCTTTGATTAATCATTTGTTCTGAAAAAGACGCAGATGCTCAACAAGTAACGTTGATTCTGAAATTTGATAGCAAAAATTTTCTCTCAGAAAAGTACAACCTTTTTGAAATCGTTTATTTACTAATTAGTTAAATTAAATTATTTATGTCAGCCTCATAATATACAGAGAAGTTTGCAAGAATGTTGTTGTAAATATAAAGAAAGTTGTGTTTGGCACTTAGACGTAAGGAGTTTTTAGAGAGAAAAAATTAAGGAATTTCCTTATGGAGATTTGGTTATATAAACGTTATTTTTGAAGAACTACAAATTTACTGTTTGAAGATATTTCTTTATTAATCTATAACTTCTTTTAAGCATTTTTGTGTTTATTCTAAGTGTGGGAGGAGATATTTTGGGTTCTACACGGTATCTAAGATAATATTATTGCACAAAACTAATTTTCACACTAATTTAAAATTCAAAAAAGGTTTTTTAATGATACCAAATTTGTTGTCATGCAAATTTTTTCTGACTGTCGGCATTTTTTAAAAATAAATTTTTAAATAACTTTCGACATTAGATGATTGTTGCAATGAAATTCAAACAGTTTTGTTAGAAATTGTTTTCGCATTAAAATTTTAATTATATGATTTTCTTACATTATTGAAAACTACTATATATAATATTACCTGCACAATTTTTGTAAGAAATCAGAGCGTGAAATGGAGGTAAGTGCTCGCCTTCTGGACAGGGGTTATAGGTTCGAAACACGATTCCATTTAAAATTCGAGTTGCAAGGGAGCCTGGCGCACGTTAATTCCGCCTAGGGCAAATGCTGTCTCACTGGTAGACGCCAAAGTTTGGAATAGGGTTCGTGGACTCAGTAGTCGTCCAAGTCATCAGTAGTCGTCAAGATATAACATCGACAGCATGCGAGGCTAGCGAATGTGAAATGAATGTTCAGTCAGGAAATTCTTCACTGTTTAGTGATAAAGAATTCTTAAGAATAGAATGCTCGTTTAGACATCATTTTGATCAAATATCAAGAAATCCACCTTTAAATAACCTTGGCATAGATTTAAAAATGCGAAGACGTTTACAGATATGAAACCTACATTAACCATTCCCTTGACCTATGGATTCATTTACTCGGCTAATTAGATGATATTCAATATTTAAAGTATTTATTGTAATTCTAATCTGTATAATGATGTAAAAGGCATCCAAAAAAGGTAAAAATGTCGAAGTGATTTTTTTTAATGTTTCAATCAATCGTTTGCTTGACTAAATTTAGAATTAAATATTAAAAATTCTGTGATTCAAGGCTTCATTTCACATGAAGGGATTTAATACTTAATTCCCTATTCCTTGATTTCAGCATTGTAAAATAGAATTATATTTCTGACCCGAAAAAAAAATTATCCTTATCTTTATCCTTATTATCCTAAGTAGAAACATACTTTTCAAAATGCAATTTGTCACTACTTTATCTCGTGAATTCCACTTTTCGAAAAAATAATTATTCGCCTTGTTTGGTTTCATTTCTTGTAATGATAATAAAAGATTTTATTTTTTAATTTGATATTTTTTAGGGTATGAAATAATGTAAACACTTCCAGAGTTCTTTTTTACCCTCTTTTTTTTCATTTTATTTTTTACATTTACTTTTAAGAACAGTGGGGTTTCTTTTTCTTCTTGTGTTATTATTATTTATCTGCAGGTTTCCTTCAAAGGGCAAAAATCAGTTGATTTTTTTTTTTTTCAAATTCATTACTTGGAGAAATTAATTATTCTCTTCCTTTTTTGTGTGTATTCGTTTGATTTTAAAGACGGAAAAAGAATGGAAGAATTTAATTAGTTTAATTAGGCTGCGTGAAGTACATTTTTGAAATTTAATATGATAAATTGTTTCACATCCTAAATAAATACGCATGTATTCTTCAATAAGGCAGTCCATTTATTTGTTTGATTATAAATAAAGGAAAAGTATAATTGTAAGAAAGGTTTTTTTAGAGATTTTCAAAATTAAATTACAGGAAGGTACATGAAGGCATTCGATTTCTGAAAAGGTCCTTCACTCAATTTATAATTTGTTTTTGGAATTTCATGAAAGAATTAAGGCATATGACAGAATCAGAGAATTCATTTCATTAAAATTCGTAGTTAAAAAATATGAAGATCTCAAAAATATCAAAATTATAATTACTTTATATATCAAGAATCTAAGAAATATTATCATGCCTTGGAAATTTATTGATTCAAATCAGAATATATATATATATATATATATATATATATATATATATATATATATATATATATATAATAATTATGACTCTAAACACGATAAAACTCGAACCAGATGCTATGTGGTGAATTCACTTGATGTCATAATCCTGTGAGAAACGTAATTGCTCTTGAGATCTAAAATACAGCTAAATTTTTTGCTGCAAAATGTAATAAGAGGCTCTAGTTTCTTCTTATGACAATCTGTGAATGTTTTCTGAAAATGCGTTTATTTTAGAACACAGTTTCTAAGAAGAAAAATATATTTCTGATCTTATTTTGGTTATTGCAAAGCAGAAAATCTATTATCAAACGAAAGCGTTCAGACACTTTTGTTAAACTTGATTTGTTTCATGTCCGAATATTATTCACAGAATATTATTATCGATAGCGACGTAGATGAAGCGTTTACAGAAGTGAGTGTAGACCGTCTTGAACGGCAGTTTTCCTTGACCGGTTTCAAACCAGAAACTGGCAATATGTGTTGGAGCATTGTCAGACTCTGAAATATTTACTATTTATTATTATCGACTTTTCGCTCATTTCAGACATTTTAATTTTTATGATATGGATAGCAATAAAGATTTTAATATTTTCTGAATTTAATTATCAATTAAAAATTATTTTAACAATATACTGATTTCAAAGGAGTGACGCCATCTGATACTGGAATTGAGGAAAAGCTGATTTCGTGTTTATACAATTCTTTGAATTACCATATAACTCGAACTCTCAAAAAGTGCCCAAAAAATTTCACTATTTCTCATTCCAGATGATGAGCATTTTCGTATTATAGTTATTTCATTTCGGAAGATAAATGTAATATTTTCATAGTTTTTTTAAGAGTATTTGTTTATATCTGAATGATTAAATTGACAGTTTTAAAAAAAAGGAAGTTCTTGGTAGAAGTACGCGTAATAATAAATTACAAATCTGTCTGAACTTGCCCAAATTCATCTGGTAATATATGTCCAGTATAACGCGATTTTCTGTTAAGTGGAATGTCATCACGTAATCCATATCACAAGAAAATCCGTTGTTTTATTAGAAATTAATTATAATTTAATCACTGAAAAAAAAAGAATTTTTTTAAAAAAAAGGGTGGAGGCACAGAGTAGCCATTTTGTGGTTTTACTGAATTTTAATAGAGGTTAATGAGTTGAGGTTCTTCAAATTTTATTTTTTTTTGTATTTTTTCTGTTAGTTTATCATCACTCTGCCAGTGCGTCAAAGATTTTCTACCAAAACTTTCATAACTTATATTACGACAATCATATCTGAGATTTTGTTAAAAGAATAACAAACCGTCTATACGGGAACAACTTCCAGTGTTAGTAAGAAAAGAGATTGCAATAAAGTTATGTAATAAGAGTCCAATAGTAAAAAGTAACAGATACAATCATATCAACTCGAAGAATATTTTATTTTAGAAGATAATATTTTAAAACTGTCGAAATTCCCTTCCCTAGAGTACTATTTTTGAAATTGTGTCAAGTACTAACTTTAAAAGCACATAAAACTGATATAAAAACTTGAACAACAATTCCTATCGTTACTGTCTTGGATAAATTGTTATTTTAAAACATAATTTCCATGAAATGTAAACAAAATTGGAAATCTTCAAATGTTATAGTATTCACCAAAAAGTAAGTAAACGCGTTGAATTTTGACTGATTCTTTTTTATACAATCGAAAATAATATAGTTTATTCTAAATGGATTCAATAAATATTCCCTTAAATGTCAAAACTCCATAAATGATTTTAGCATAGTGCAAATTGCATACTAAAATATATACAGAGTTTGAATCATTAGTTTATTAGCAATTAGTAATATGCATTACACCTTCTTTACTAAGACTATTTAATGTATTAATTAACATCATAGCATGATGATCTTCAATGATGGAATACTTATGAATAAGTATTTAAAAAAATAGTAAATACTGAATTTCCCACCTATTCACTATCTCATTACTCTGGATTTCTTTCTGGGGAAGATACACAAGAAACATAATATTGATATACTAGCTATAATGAAGGATTTAAGAGAATCGTCTAAATCGGCGCGTTCTCTTATGCTATTTAAAATCTTTAGCGAAGTTAGTCAAAGTTCCAAACATTGACGTTATTTCGGAAAATCATGTAGAGGATTCTACACTTCCGATAGCATTCATGATTCTTCATTTATATTCTTAATTTGGATAACCGGTAGCTGTTATAAAATTTTAATGAAAGAATTAGTGAATTTTTATATTCTTTACTTTCTGGATACGCTGAAAATTAGCTATGAATAGTTAAATTCAATAATTAAAATAGTTTTAAAATTAAATCTCCCCAAAGGAGGAACTGCTTGCCTCGCTAAAGACGTCATAGAGGTGTAAATACCGTAAAAATAGAATCTCTAGGGCAATATTCGTACATGAATTTCGCGAAAATACACTTCAATACTTCTGCAGCTTTTATGCCTCACCTGGCATTCAGAACGTCTGTAGAAAACCTTCGTGAAAGTAACATTACGTATTCTCCAACGAATCTGTAATAAGATTATATGTGCTCATCCAGAGCGACGGAAGGAAAGAAAATGTTGCTATTCGCGCATCATAACAATACCTTCTTCCACATACGTGAAACCTTCAGCCATATTTGGAAATGAGACAAGTATTATATTCCCATGCCATTTCGCCCACTCTGTTATTAGACTTCCCCAAAAAGTTTTTGTTTCGCATTGAACGAATTAAAACATTAGACGGAAAAGTTGATAGGATTAATTGTATTGGGATATTTCTTCATGATCATTTAAGAATTTAATCATGTGTCAAAATCAAAATGACAAATAAAAAACTTCAAGAAAAAATGCTTTTTTTCCCTCACTATTTCCAAAGCCTTTCCTTGTCGCGATACCATTTCGAGCACATAAATTTTTTGTTACACCATTTACAAAACAAAAAATATGTATTGGCATTTCCAAATGTTAATGCAAGTGAGAATGGTAATTAAATAATTTTGCCTAACTTTTGGAGGCCTCTATAGCTAAAATTAATGAGTGGATGAAATCAACTTTTGTTTTCAAACTGTGGTAGGTATAGATATATGAATTTCGCATAAACAATTTAGTAACAAAAATATAAAAAAATTAAACACTTAATATGGTCACTGTAAAATTTAATTAATGGTAATATTAAATTTAATTTCCTGCACTATAAATTTGACAGAAAGTAATCTTTTATTTATAAGTTATAAAATCGTTCCTATATTCAACAATGATCCTTATCCAGATCACATAAACATGGAACGGATTTTCACTGTTTATATGATTTTATATCAACTAATTCCGGCACTTCTTTTATTCTGGCAATTAATTTCCCTGTGCTTCTTTAATTTACATAGAAATTTTTTTTCATTCTTTATTTTATATCATTTATTTATTTTGGAGATGTTCTAAACAGAGAAATATTCTTTTGCTACTTTCTAATGAAAATAAAATAATAATTGCTCAAAAGGTAAGCATTAGTCATTCATCTCATTTTTTTCTGATTTACATTTTTATCGTATTCATTATATATATTCGATTTCTGTGATCCTTTCTCATTCTTATGCTCTTTAAAAATTATTCATGTGAATGATATAACCCTGGCAGGCTTATATTACTTTAGTTTCTCAGCAAGACGTATTGACTAATTTATTGAGTAGGAGGTATTATTGTTCAAGCCAAGCCCTCAATTTTGTTATATTATTAACCGGTGCAAAAAATTACGTCCAAAATCTCAAAATAAAATTATAATTCTGATAGATAATGCATTTGCATTTTTTTACTATTACTAATTTTTATTCTTCATTTTTATGTCACATACCGTAAAAAAAATAATAAAAAAAAACCTGAAAAAAATAATGCCTGATAACTGCATTACCAAACTGATTTCAGACTGGAACTACGAAGGCCTGGTGATGAAGCTTCAGAACATGTGGATTTCAAGTTCCAAAACAAAATTCAACCGAAGACCTACCGTGTATGCGAATCTTTTGCACGCCAAATAAGCCGGAGCTAAATGCACTCTATCTGGTGTGGTGCGCAAATTTGGAGGAGTAACTGTCCAGAGTCAGCCCTCGTTATTCGACCATGGCTCAGAGTTACGAGGTCAGTTCCAAAATGGCCCTAATGCTGCTTTAAAATGAGACGTTAATATAACTATGCTAAACTGATTTAAGATGTAATGTAATTAGTTACAATGCATGGAAGGGTTAATGTTTAAAAAAATATTTAATTAAGTATGTTGTGTAAGTTTTTACCGATATTTTTCAGATCATACATTATTTATTTCTGCTTAGTATTGTCGAAGAAATTAGTGGAATTACTTACTTTTTCGCTCTCCCACTTTCATGTAAAAAGTTTTGCCGCGAGAGCATTTTAGCGAAGTAAAAATTTAAACTAAGCATTTATTGCGAATAAATAAAAGGAAATTAAATCCAAACTAAGTTTTAGCAAATAAAAAAGTGATCTAATGTCTTAAGGTTTTTCCCCCTTAAAACTGTTAAACAACCTTCAGGAATTTCAGCAATCCCAAAATTATATTCGATACCTTTTTTGATCATGAAACATAGTTGAATTTCACAGAAATAAGTCCAACCTTTTGTGCATATTTCTTTTTAATAATATACGGGTTATCCCAAAAATTATTTGTACTCTTTGAATAGCTATTACAAGAAAAATTAATATCATACATCAAGGTTTAATACCTAAAATTAATAAATACAAATGCAGAATCTTATCAAATATCGGAAATCGTATTACCACAATCAATTATTCCGCCAATTTTGCCTTTTTTATAACATATCTAAGTTTATAAGGACAGTATTTGTTACAGAGATATATTACAGCCACAAATAATAATGCAGAATACTACAAAAGTTTAAATAAATGGCATTTTAAACCTTTTATTTTTTTTTAAAGTCAAAATTAATTTTTTTCGGTATCAGGAGCAATGCTATACACATGACAAAAATGTAAAAATATTAGAACTTTCTCTATAAAAATAACTTTAAAAAAAAGATTTTTTTTTATCCTCTACCCTAATTTACACAGTATAGAAATATTTATACTTGATCTAAGATTTAAATAAAATCAAGTAAGCCTTTTATTGCTTAAAAAATGCCAAAAGTATAGTACTACTCCCACACTCTTAATGGGTATGCTTTTCGTTTATCAGCCAAGTTTAAAAGTAGTTTTGATTCCAAAGATAAAATTTTCCCTCTTTCTCTTTTAATGTATTGAAATAAAAACAGCTCTTAAAAAGATTTTGAAGTTTATTTTCCTTATTTATTTATGTTTCGAAATTCTTAGATATATTTTGTTCAAAAGATCTAAAAATGGAAGTCTGTAGTTATTGATAATTCATATTTCTTATTCTCCAAATGTTTTCTTTCGATAAATTCTTTCTCAAACTATTTTTCCAAATTTTGTATTAAAAGCACAAAAATAGTCAGGAGTTGAATTCAATCATAGACGAATATACTGGCGCCATCTACTGACTCTCCCATAAATCATACTTTTGGCGGATAATGTCGTTTTTTGGAATAATTAAATGAAAATATTGAAATAAAATAATAAATTTTCATCGGTATTTATGTAATTTTTTTAATAAACTGGTGTCGAACAAAATTTCAAGAATTAATTGAAAAACACGTACTTGTTAATTAGGGCATAATCGGCTAATTGAGACCTCAAAATAATTCTGGATTTATCGAAAATATTACTATGATATTTTACTTTAGATTTTTCGATATTTCAGAAGTAGATAAAAATAATTAAGGAAACTGCCTTGACTTAAAGCATTTCATTAAATTTCACGAAATATTAATAATTGAATTTCAGCAAATGAATTACAAACAATTGAATTTCTTTTTATCATAGTTTGTGGTTAGATTTTATTGATTAATTTTGGAATCATCACTAAATTTTTGAGACAGAAATATGTCACTGAAAGAGTTTGCGATTCTTCCGCCTATGAAATAATCAAAGGAATAAGCAAAACAGCTGCAGCCATTGCTAAGATTAGTAAGTTTTCTATCATTAAAATAAGTTGTTTCTCTTACAAAACCTCTTTAATAATGTTTCGAAATAAGAATTTCAAATATGGCTGCTTAGTAAGCATTAAAATAAAATAATTTATTCGTTCGCAATAAATATGAAAATAACACATAAGAAAGATTTAGGAACAAGAAAATAGAAAAATGGTTGATAAAAATAGATTATTATCAAAATAAAATAATTCTAAACAACATATATAAAATGAATTTTAATTAACTTATAGCTCATAGAAAAGAAAACCTTTAAGGGTCTCACTAGATGTCGCTAAGAATAAATATAATGAGCGAGGATATAAAAAGAAATTATTTAACCTCAGTTCCAGCCTTTTTTAATGTCTTCTAGACAATCGCTTTGAACCAAATGTACTTTTATAGTTAAAAATTCATATTTATGCGATGGAAATGATACGCCACTTCAATGAAAATAGTCTTCAGCATTAAAAAGAAAAACTTGGCGCATCTAAAACAATGATTAACGAACTCATTAAAAAATTTGAAAGTTTTTGTTGTGTTATCCAAGATAATTTCAAGGAGGATTTTTTTTTTTCTTTTTTATTACGTGTACGTTACTGAAATATATATTACGTAATGTACGTTACGTAAGTCCTGCACTTTAAAGCACTAATTTTCTTTTACATGCTGTTTTCAATTTATGAAAACTTGTAATACTGACTACAATGGCTCAAGGGTTATTTCAATTCAAAGTTGTCGGTTTATTAAAGTGCTCTTTGCAAATAGCAGCAATTTAATTTCTATTGTCATCCGAAATTCTACTTCATTGAAGTATCATGGTGTTTTTTGTTAATAATATTTATTTTATTCGTATACTTTCCATTTTATCGAAAATTAGGGCTTAAAGTTCTACTTAAAAAAAATATGTTCCCTCATAAGGATTTTTTTTATCGGTGACTAACATTTTTCCTAAAAGAGATGAAGCTGTAGTACCCTAATCGTGATTTTTTAATGCCTTTTGCTTAAAATCTTTTATAACTGTCGTACCAGTATAAAAGTAAAATATCATTCATGCAGCATGGGTAATTTATAGAAATCGATGGCCTTGTTGATAGTTTTGTTTCTTTGTCTCATTGTAAACTCTGCCGTTTGATAACTAGACTGAGTGCTTATAAGGAATTTGAAGAATATTACAAAAGTTTTCCAGTAAGGCAACAAGTGTTGTTTTCAAATAATTTCAACAACAAAAAAACAGCGGAATCGCTATCTCTTGCAAATGAACCAATTTTAAATTGTAAGATTCAATAAATTTGAAATACTCGAATAAGGTAATTGCTATTAGCAAAAGAAGAAGAAAAAAAAGGAGGGTAGCATCTTTGTCGAAATCAGATCCTTAAAATTACATTTCGGATTGTATCAAGCCGTAATGGATAAGGAGTAAAGAATGAAAGAAGGTAGGCATTATTATGGATACTGTACTATAACCAAATCTCGCATTGACTATACTTAATATTTAATGCCAATTTCTCAAATTCATATTAGTAAAAACATATTAAATCTAGAAAATATGTGTTTGTCATCTGCCGGAATTGTTAACCATCCGAATTACGTTCTATCAATAAAGTATCTTTTATTAAATTTTAAAGTTTTAAAAATTTGGTTACAGGAAATTGATGACAACTGCTTTATACTTGTAAAACCGAAATATCCAAATCTTATTCAAGACTTAATCTTCACAGTTTTTAAACAATTAACAAAAAAAAAAAAAATAGTATGCAATATAACAGCAACACAAACAAAAACTTTACAGCACAGGAATTAAATATGAAGAAATGACCAAACTATAACTTCCAAAAAGAATGAAACCGAAACCACAAATGATAAAAAGAGAACATCCAAATCGTCAATTTTTCTTCATAATTTACTTCCGCGGAGTGAATCGAGGCTTTCTTTTGGGAGTCCAAATCCTGCTTTCCCAGAATGAAGTAAATAAACTGATAAGAAGTCCTGAGAGAAAATCGTACATTACCAAAAATAATGCATTCTTCTTTCATTACAGCTCGAAGTTCGCTAGCTTCAGAGAAATATATCATATAACAGTTCTCAAATGACAGCGAATATCTGAAAGTATATAAATATGAGAAGAAAAAAGAAAAAAAAGAAAAAGAACTTGATCGAGTCAAAAAATTTCATGCATTTATAATTTCAATTGATGCAGAATTTTGCAAAGATTCTGCTAGTTGCGCTTTAAAATATCTCTAGATTCTATGTTTAAGAGCAATAAAGTACATTAATTTTTGGTAAACGGGATCAATTTAAAAACTATTTCTCAAATATTCAAACATGTTGGTTTGCATGCTCGAATTTCCTCTAAGCTATGCATTAGGGCCGCGGTGGCCTGATGGTACAGTCTCGGCTTCAGAACCGGAGGGTTTCAGGTTCGAAAGCCGATTTCGCCGAAGAACCGTCAAGTGAACGTGTCTGGGGCACGTTAAATCCGTTTTGGTCAAACGTCTGCAGGAGTGGTGTGGAAGTTTGGAGAGGGGGTTCCAGCTCAGGTGTCGTCCTTGTCATCTAACCTCGGTTCAAAAGTACGATGCCCTTACCAAAATAACCGTAGGGTTGATTTAAAACGAAACTTTAATGTAACTAAACTAGACAATGCATAAAATCTTTGTTAAAAAAATTTGTGCACTTAAAAGCTTTTTATCAGAAAGGATATTAAATAAAGAAAATAATTACCGAAACTCTAATAAACTTTTTTTTGCTATCTAAGAGAAAACAGCTGCTTTCGTATTCTATTCGATAGGGGTTTTTTTATACTTAACTTTATATTAGGTAGTATTTAGTACGGTATTTCAGTTCTCGTCTTTTTTTTCATTAATTAAAGGTCTTACAAATCACTTCTTCTATTGTCATCAGCTAACATTTGCCCCAAATGAAATTTTGCTTGAATTGAAATCGGAAATTTTCTCACCTCGTCTTAACATTATTTTTTTCTTTAAGTTATCTTAAAAAAACCATTGAAAGTCATTATTTGCTTCCAGTTTCATTTTAATATCTTACGTTCCTGCCAGGGATTTTTTTAATGCAAAAGAAGAGATGCCTCCCTCAATATGCTAAAAGAATGCTATTCAGAATGTTTTTTAGTTTTCTGGGTATCTTAAAAATTATTTGACTCTAATGGATAAAATTTGGAATAGGGATGTTTTAGGTCTTGCTTCCTTGATTTTCATCAAGATTTTAAGTTTCTATTGCAAAAGTTTTATTTTGTGAATTTAAAAATTAATTAAAGTCATAAAATGTGTCTTCATATTTTTAAAAAGACAGAACTTTAGTCTTTCTCACTGAGTATTTTAATGTAAATTAATAATTACTGTCCAAGATTCATTATACCTTGAAATATATTGATAGAGCGGGAAATCTCATTTAACATTAAGAATTCGAATTTGTAATTGTTTATAGCTCATGACCAGTTTACTCAAAATTGAAAAATTGTATGTGTATTTCAACTATTTTAATCTGGAAAATTTAGATATAAATTCAAAATTGGGTGCTACTATTTGAACAGTTGAATTTGAATAAATCTAAATATGGAGACGATTCCTTACAAGAAGAAATATTTTACATGCTAATAGAAAACACGCTATAGAAAATTTCTATAGCGATAGGCATATACGGTTTTATTGTGAAGTAATTAGTGTCTAAATAAAAAGCAATAACCGGATACTTTTTGACTGAGAGTATAGTAAAGATATAAGTTTTGTTCTTTCATTCTTCTTTTATTTATCTATAGAATATGTAGATCTTTTGCCTGGTTGCTCCTTCGTTAATGTATCATTAGAAATAAGTCATCTAAGTCAGTTGCGCATTAGATATTGGTAAAATTGCTTCATCTATGGTAGAATATGTCTCCTACCTTGCTCTTGGATTCTGCCACAAATTCATGATTTTCAAAAATGCCCATGTTAATGAGGAAGATCTCTGTTGATTTAAAGTCTTTCATAGCTTTGGAAACTTTTTGAACTTTTAAATAGATCCTACAAAGCCCTTTACAAAAATCAAAGTGGGCTAAAATTCAAGTAATAGCCTTATTTCTTCTTGTTATTTATACTTAAACAAATCCCATTATCCAAAAGTTGGACGTTGTAGGTACAGTAAGAAGAGATAAAAGGGCATTTTCTAAGGTGTGTTCAGACTAATTAAATAACTTGGATGACTTTCATATAAGTATGATGTACATCCAAATAAAGCGAGATTTTATTCTCAGGCTTTTAATTTTTCCAAAAATTATGTGAATCAAAATGCAAAGAAATTATTTTGTATCACTCCCGTAAGCCGCAAGATGGAGATGTTACAGGAAAAGCTTCTTTTATCAATAGAGTGCTAAGAAAATATAAACAGGTGAGGAACATGTATTCATCCAGGACTAAAGCTTGAGTCAGCTGCAAAAGGTAATCCTTGTTCAGACGAAGTCAAAGTCTCAATTTGACATTTTCCACTTGTTATTTTGATTGGCACAACAAATAAATTTCTTTTATCTAAAACATTTTTATTACATTTCATTTTTTTTCTGGCATTGATGAAGTTTTTTTTTACTGGCTGGGTATAATCTTTTTAATATTTTTTCTCTAGTGAATTATTTTGCTTCTGCAACTAAAGTATCTGTCGGTTGCCATATAAATTCATGTCCTTATGCATTTTGCTGAACTTTTTAAGAGTTTCACAAAGAATGGAAATGGTGTTTTGACAAGCTTGAAAGTCATGCTTCATAATTCCGTTATAGTTTGAAAGATCAATTTCTTTCTCATAAAAGAATATTTAATCAGAGTATTTTCTAGATAAGCTGGTAAAATTATTTTTCTTCCCAAACATTTGGTAACGTTTAGATGTAATTTTTAAAGTATAGTTTTCTAACATTTGGTAACATTTAGAGGTAACTTTTAATATATAGTTTGGATAGTATTTTTCCCGGCACATCAAAATGTCTGGGCGCCCTCAAAAACACGCACTCTCTTCTTTTACACATTCCACTTATTTTTCATTCTTCCATTATTCCGTGTTCTTTTTTTCTTAGACCTTTCTCAGTTCAATTAAAATTGTTTCTCTGTTAAAAATAAGTGATTCAAGCAAACAACATATGCATGCAGAAAAAAACTGTCATATTTGTGATCTTGCTGTATTCCTTTTTATCTCCTATTGGACATCTGTTTTGAATGATTATAAAAATAGATACCTGAATTTTGATTGCTTAAAGTTTAAAGCTATAAAGTTTCCTCTATTAACCCATATAAATTTCACAAACCAAGATGTGGTTTCTCCTAAATATTTCCACAAAAGTGATTGGTGGAAACAATGAGAAGCGATTGCCTTCCTGAAATTTAAGCATATCGCAAAAACAAGAAAGCATTAAAACTGGAATCGCTTTCTTTAAAATCTTAATATTTTCTTTTGATCCAAAATTTGAGCAATTTTTAAATTCATTTAGGAAATTTCCTTCTTATGAAGTATTCGGAAACTAATATCTTTCTTGAACTGAAGTATTTTCTGGCACAGTGTTCAGAATAAAAATACAAAATGTTAACTTATCCAGCTTCCAATTTCTAAATTTTTATGAAAATAATTATCTCAGATTCATAATTAACGTATGATTATTGTGGCTGCAGCCATAAACAAGAATTTAAAGTACACGACCAAATACGGAAAATCAAATATATATTTGAATAATGCAAATAAAAGCAAAATGTTAAAAGCTTTGCTATTTAATATTCATTTCCGACATTCATTTAAATTTTAGAGGAAAAATTAAATCATATGAAAACAATGTAAATTACCGTTTGCGGTGCATGTACCATACTTTGTGAAACTCTGTTATAAAATCTTCATTCTTCTTCCTTTCTAGTAACATCAAAAAAAAATTAAGTACCTCTTTAAGTAGAAGAAAACTTAACTTAAGCATTTAACAAATTATAATATTTATTTTCCCTTAGTAAAATTCCTATATATATATATATATATATATATATATATATATATATATATGTTACCGTGAAAGTCCGAAATCTGGAGAATGTCGACATTCGCTGGTGAATGTCAACATTCACGTAGTCGCTTGGTGTATGTCCGAAATATTTGCTAGATATCCTCATTTCTCACTTACACCGGCAAATGTCGACATCCACAATGCACTAATGGTGAATCTTGAATATGCGTTTCATCTCTCCGTATCCGGAGAGGAGAAATGCAGATTTGCATTTTCTTATCTCAATATTTCTCTGTTGACCTTGTGTTCCAGCAAAACACAACGTGCTCTAGGCCGCACCTCTTTGTTGACGTTGCCTTCTGTTATCTCCTTTTCGAGCTCTTTAATCATCTTTTCAAATTCCACCAAAGCTTGTCTGTGCTTGTCGACATATACCGGCGATGGTCCGAAAGTGCAAGAAATGTAATCAATTGTACGGTCTTTCACCAACGTTTTTGGTATGTGTTGACATTCACCAGCGAATGTCGACATTCTCCAATTTCGGTCTCTCACAGTAACATATATATATATATATATATATATATAATATAATATTGATGATAATTGAGGCAGGAATGGAGACTTGAGCGTTCCAAAAATGTAAATAGAAAATGAACTAGCATGGTTCACATGTTTAAGATGTCCTGTTTTTGTGATGCAAATAAGTTACCGACACTCGAGGGATAAAGATAAACCCTTCGCCAATGTTATTTTTTATGCAAGACGGCCTTACTTGTTAGAATTGTGGATGCAAGCTTGGCAGAATCGAGCACTGAAGTACCGTTAACTAACATAGAATAATGTTTGTTTTTACAGTTTCTGTTTGACTGCTGTGGTAACTAATTATTATAATAAATAAGCAATGAGTATCTTTCAGACTATTTTATTGAAGGAAAAAATAAGTGAATTCAGTTACCCGTTGAACCAAAGTATTTCTGATTTTTTGACTGCTTGACCCGGATTTTTAAAAAATTGAGAATTAATATTAATTGCTTATAGATAAATAATTCATTTTAAAAAGAAATAATTAATTTTTTTATAAACCAGTTTTTGAAAAAAAAATGAGAATCTCTTTACATTATTTAAATACTGCCAAAAGACCATCAGAAAAGCTAAGCAACTTGCTTCCCTAAATAGTTACGTAATATCTTATGGCATTTTAGCCGAAAAGGTATATTAGGACTAAATGTCTCCTATAACAGGAATATTCAGTTTTTCGGCTCTATAAAGCTTATTGAAAAAGTATACAAGATTATTTTTTTAATTATTAGTAAATAGTCTATTCAGTGACTTCTATTTTTTAATTCAATTTATCGAATATTAACTTGTCTCTCCTTATCATCTCGGGTCATATACCGAACAGATTAATCCATTCCTTTCCATTCATCCAGTACACCTGCTTAATCCATTCCTTTCGGTCTATTTGACTGATCAGGCGAAAATTTTCTTCAATGACATTGAAGGGAATATCCCTTTTCTATATCTTTGTCCAAATCTGTCAACAGCGATGGTTAACGAAGAAAACGGAAATTTACGAGCCATACGATCTGTAGACTGAAAAGCAAACTCTTATAAACCCTTTGCACTGACCCCGGGGAAGGGCACCTCGTAATTGAATATGAGATGCTTCCTGCATGATGGTTGGATCTCGCCAACCCGATGGGTACAATAGAGATGGGGGATCTGACTCCTCCCATCGATTACGGGACGTACTTACTACGGGAAGGGTTATACCGTGGTCGGTGATGTCCCTTAGGACTCAACCACAATTCCCGCCAGTGTTACTGAAGTGGTGGTCCGGTCATTTAGTGTTTATTTCCGAGTGCCTTCGGACGGGACGGAGAGTCAGCAAAATGGCTAACCATTTGCGCTCTGGAAAGTAATTCGATGCAAAATTATTCATCTAATACAAAGACATACTTATTGCATCGAAAAATAAAAATCTATTATTATTTTAAGTAAAATTGCACCGGAAAATTAATATTTATTTTCTTATCATTCTGTAAGTATTTTCAATAATCAAAATTAAACAATAGACAAATAAAAGATCGGAACGATGCCTCGGCTTGAATGATGCCTGAAAAGAGCTTAAATAATGCAAAGGAAATTATCCCACGTGCAACAGTAAATATGTGTTGCAAATGAAACTTGAATTGCAGAAAATAAATCCAAGGTACATTTGACTCCCTAGACATAATTTTGCTGATATCTGCTAAATTGAGAAATTTAAAATCAGAAGAAAAAAAAAGGAAGTTAGGAACACATCAGACTAATCTGGGCACTATCAAATTAGCTAAGGGTTATCAGTTAAAGGATGCCCTGTGAATGTTTGGTTAAAAATGTACCGAAAAATGCATTAATAGCGTTAATATTGAATGTTGCGTTTTTTTAGTTTAATTTCCATACATTCTATTAAAAATCTTTTTAAGTTCTTTTAATAAATAAATTGCATTTTATACATCATTTACGTCATCAGCGTTTGGAGATTGAAGTATTTGAATTTAATCATAATTACATTTTATAATATTTTCAAATGGCATGGGAGACATTTGGATTTGTTGATCTACAGATTTTAAAGTATTTTGGAAATTTTTATGCCATATTTAATGGTTAAACCAAGAATGGTTTAACCATTAAATATGGCAAAATTAAATTTTTTTGTTTGTCTATTCATTCAGTTATGTTGCAAGTTCTATGATCATGATGAGCAGCAATTTTAGTATCTTGTTTTATGAAAAAAACTTGAAGCTCTAGTACAATGTGATTGCATTTAGTGCACTGAATTGTAATATTTCTTCTTTTCCAAAGTTAGGTTTTTTCTTTTAAATACTTCAATAACTGAGTTGCTGACTTTTTCATGTATCTTGATTGCTTGCAAAAATAACTTGGATTAATAAGAGTTTTCTTTGTTTCTACCACTTTTAAAGAATTAAAATCTCAATCATATTTCGACTACAAATACGTCTACATTATGAGATGATCATCATAGATTAAGACTTTTACACCATTATTATTTTTTTAATTAATTCTATTTCTCTGAATTTATTGAGGCGAATCTTAACCTTTACGGAATTAACGGATAAAGCCTCTGGACTTTTTGTAATAGTTTATGAATAATATAATTTTGCACTTTTTTTTACAAAAGATCTTGCATTTTAACTCATTCAAATTAAAATTAAGTGCCGTTTAAACTCTGAAACTTTATTCTAATAGCATTCCTAATAGTTGCTGTTGTCTTGTCCTGTGAAAGTAGTGCAGTGGGATCAAATTGATTCAAAAGTGTCCAAGACAGCTCTGACCACATCAGTAACTTGAGTATTCCTAATTAATTATTCGTCGCAATTTTTCAAAAAGTTTATGTAAAATTCTGAAAAAAAGGGGGGGTGAAAAATATCTAATCCTATAGTTAAATAATATTTAGATTGTGTTTAAAGGAGAAAAACAGAAGCAATACAAAGGCTGCAGAAACTAGACAAATTTTCTGCTTCAATTCGACGCTAGAAACCGAATATTTCGTCGATTCCCTTTTATTAAAACTTATATCAACCAATAGATGGCGCCACAAAACGATCGGAATATATTTGGTTTCAATGTTATAAGTAATTACTTTAAAAAGTTTTTTTAACTATGAATCTAAATCCCAAACGGGACCACTAAAAAGCTGATATTTTCTCACTGATTTTTCCAATTTCATACTACATTCCATCTTTATTTATATGTTTTCAATAAAATATCACAAACAACAAGTTTATTGAAATTAAATCGTTTTTTATTGAAATTAAATTATTAATTTACTTTATTTTATACTAAGTATTTTTTATGAGAACTTTTGGAGCTACGAATTTTTTTTTTTTCATGACTTTGGCATTGAATATACAAGAGGATTTGAAAACTTTTCCCTCAAATTTCAAACAGATAAGCTTTAAGGGTACTTCATGCCTACCACAGTGAAGAAACACAAAAGTAAAACACTAGTGTGGTGTGGAAGTTTAGAGTACAAGTTCCAAATGATTTATGCCTCAATTAATTTTCTACATTTCAAATTAATTAGATAAATACTTTAATAGCCTCCATGCTGCTTCTTAGTGGAAATTTTAGTATCCTACATCAGTTACTGACTAACTCGCAAATTTATTTCTGTGGTAGAAAAAATCCCTATCCGTTCTTCTTTTGCAAAGTTGTTTTCTGTTTTCTTCGAGTTTTACTTAAGAGTCGTTGTCTTATAATGTATAATTATATTAATTTTATATTCATTCATCATTTTACCTTTCATTATTTTTTGCTTTTTCATTGTATTTTATTAATTGCTTTAATTTAGTAGACATATAATAATGATATTATATTAATCTGTTATAATCTCACCATTTAGAATATTAATGGAACTTAAACTATCATTTTGATGTATATCCCTTTTACTTTTTAATTATAACTGCTATCTCAATTAATATTTTATCGCTTCTTGTGAAACACCGTTTTGTTAATTACTTTGAACTGTCGTCCTTTTTTTTTTTTTCCTTCTTTTTTTTTTTTTTTCCCCTTTCTGAATCAAGATGTCAATATTTAAAGTTATTTCTTCGCTTTTCTTGAATATTTCTTTCTTTTTTTAATTCTTTACTTTCAGTTATTGTTTTGTTTTCTTTTACATGACATTCGCAAGTGGAGAGCATGAGCTTGAAAATGAAGTTAAAAACAATGGAAGTATACTTTTAGAATGATCATCCATTAAATACTGAAGTGCAATAGTAATCAATATCGAGAAATCGCCCTCAAAACTTCCTCATAATTTATGTGTTTATAATTTGTCATTGTCACGGGATGATAAGAGTGTAAGCCATTCACTTAGTATTCCCAAAACCTAGATTCGATCTAGCTGGTATCCTGCCATAGGGGTAGCGCGTCTTCTCCGTGATCTGGTCATCCTGGGTTCGAGTATGGTTGTTCTGTGAGATGTATGAATGTGCCCTCCTGAAAAAAAAGGGGTTGTGCAAGTGAATGAGTGATGCATAAGTGGCCAAGTCGTACTCTTGACCCTAGTTGGAGCTACTAAAACAAGAGACACACCCTGTTGGCTTAATTCGCTGCCTTCGTAACAGAGGGCTTGTTCATGGCAAGTGCCATAAGAAACAATAACAGATTCATTACCAAGGAAGCATCTCGTTAACTTCTTTTTTTCCAAATTAAATGAATTATTTGTAAATATTTTTAATCAATATGTTATTCATTTTAATGTAAAAATAAATGTCATTCCCTTCATACTTGAATTAGAATTAAAATTCACCAGCGGGTGACCGAGCTCCGCTCGGAGAAAACAGGTATTGAAGCTAACTCGAAGATTTAAATTTTCAATTGTGATTTATCAAAACAATACATGCCATAAGAAAATTTGTGAAACCATTGGTGAAAAGATAACCGGTTAAAGTGCACGATTGTAAACTATTCTAAACAAAGTTAGAGTTTGGAAAGGGAACTATTCTATACAAAGGTAAAGTAAAGGTAAAGATTGAAGTATGTTGAAGTTCAATATTTTTGACAAATTTATTTAGAAAAACCAAACATATATACATACATAAGAAACATATTATAAACCTATAACAGCATAAACATAAAACTATTAGTTCGCCTTATTGGCTATAGGTGGCAGCACGTTACCGCTTGAAAATTTAAGTAGCCATTATGGCGAACTAATAAAGTTTGAAAATATCCTATCTGTAACTCCGAACTGCTCGACCGTAGCGCTTCAAAACCGGCGCCAAGCGATTCCTCGTGGCCAAAAACCCCAGACCCCCAAGTTTACCGGAGTTTATTAATTCTGGGGCGATTTTCGACTTGGCAACCATTCCTCGTATTATAGTATTAGATAGATTAATTATTTTAAAGTTTAAAAGTTGTTGAGATTTATTATTAAAAATTATTAACTCGTATTAAATATATGTTTATTTTTAAAAGAAAAATAATTATAAATGTAATTGTGATAAGTAATACCTATAGTTAATAATTTTTTAAAAAAATATTCAATAAAATTCTGGGTATTTATTCTACATTTATAAACTCTCTGATCCAACGCTGTTTCATGAGAAATTGAACCCGAAGATTCGGATAGCATCCAGTTATTTTTACATATCAACCTTTAATTTTAAACTCAGTTTCGCCACTTCATTGAGTGGAGATTCTAACTCGATTTCATCTTCAATCTTCGATACACTAGCATTATCTGTACCAGCAAACATTTTCATTTCAGAAAATTTGAACAATCTAAATAAGTTGAAAAATATTGTCATGACTTCTTTGAGTTCCTAAAAAAGCGAAAATTGTAGAAAGAATTCATAAAATTTCTGAAGAAATTCTTCCTACAGAAAAATTTTGAAGTATAGTGGGATTTTTAAAACATTTATCCCATTTTTATTTTTTAAGCTTTTCTTTTTAGTGCTGTAAGTGCTTTTCTTTTTCGTGCGTTTTAATAAAAGTTCGTTTGTATCCTTATTCGTGTTGCGCTTTTGGAGGTTATTAAAATTTTGGACCATGTGGTAATCTGCCTACGCATTCGATAACTTAACATCTGTTTTCTATCGTCTTCATGTGTATTTAATAAATTATCGTCCGCTCTCTTTAATATCCGAGATAAATAAGGTTTCAAAAAATTAGGACAAATAATTTTTTATAAATGGAAACCAAAAACTTTAAAATTTGATAGTTTTAAGATGATAAAAAGTATTTGAAATAATTTATTATTGCTAAAATATATATTAGTATTTATTTTAACATTTAAAATTAAATTATAAATCAAGTACTATGCGGAAGATCATTTATCATTTAAGAAATTAGTGGCATATTGATTGAACAATTTGTAAATTGTTAATTTAATTTTAAATAATTTTGACATAACTTTAAAAAAAACCTAGGAGCCAACCCTGATACTAATTAATGCCTTACCGAATGTGGTACCTATATATTTAATGGCAAAGGCGAATATTCAATATATGAGCCGTGATGAAATTTTGAGGTTCCACTTTCTCGAAATTACAATTTTGATGAATTATCATCTTAAAAATAAAAATACAAAAATTATTAAAAAAATGAACGTAGTAAATGTCACCCCAACTTCAATTTTCCAGCTGGTGTTCTCCCGTTATGAGTTTTGTTTCGAGTCTTTGTACAGTTAAATTATTTCACTGTCACTTTTTGTTGATGTTTATTTCGGTGTGTTGTATTTGAGAGAAATAATTTGCTTAGGTTTGATAGAATTTCTCTGTTCATAAAAGAGCTATATGTTTAATTAAATAACTAAAAATATTGAACTACGTATCATCTACGCTAAATGGTATAACAGAAAATTACAGCATTCTTGTTTTGTAGCTGATATCTAAATATTTAAATATCTCAGGAATCCTAAGGAGTGTTCATGAGCTAATTTAAAGGGAGTCACACATACAGAAAAATACAAGGGTAAATATAAGTATTGATGAAGAGTGAAGATTTTTTTAAAAGTTTTAAACGGTTGCTTTACAAACATAAATACACTCTATATCATTTATTTTAATGTAAGAGCATCAAACAGTATAAATTTACTGTATTAAAAAAACCCACAAAAATCTAGCAAAATTATGTAATTACAAAATTGAAAACATTATGTAAACTAATAAAGTATTTTACTAATGAATTAACGTTGACTTATACTGCTCTGAATACAGCTCAGAACACAGGCAAGATTTTATTTGAGCTTGTTCAAAGAGGAATAGGAATGACTATCATGCATGATTTGTTTATGCCTCTAGTTAAATTGCAAAAGGTTATATTTCGCTAGTTATGTTTCTATATATGCTAGTTATATTTCGTAATAAGAGTAAATTATTTTTGCTAATACGTCACTGTAATAAGAATAATGTAGTACCGAATGTAAGTTCATATTCTGTAAAGTAATTAACAATTTTAGTTCAGTGTGACTTGTTAATTTTTTGAGATAAGTGCATCCTTAATTAAATTGCTTCGTTTGATATATGTCGATTTATCGTAAAGCGATTATTGAATCGAGGCAATGAAGACCTTTTTTAGACAAAATAAATATTTTATAAATCGCAAAAAGTTGTTTATTGAATCAATAAAATAGTGTACAAAATTTACATTTATTCAATAAGTATAGTTATTTATATTTTTGCTTCATGAATGTAATTATTTGAAACAGTATCAAGCGTATAAACAAAAAATTTATTTATATTATTACTTCAACACTACTCAGAATTTGGAATGTATTTTCAGAATACATGTATTTTAATTGGTGGCGATTATGTCGACGTAGAGTAGAATTTGCGGAGAAAATTTCAACAGTATATGCGGGTGTTTTTTGCGGTGTGTGGATGGTTTTTAGGTAATGTATTAAGTCAAATTGTCCCTTAAGCTTTAGGATAGCATAAAGAATATTACTAGCTATACCAATAATTGTAGCAAGTGGCTAAAGGGGTTTAAGTTAAAATTAATAAGAATTTTTTACATTCAATTTCCGCAAAATCATCTGAATGGTGTAGTTATTTCGGCGATTGAACGTTAAATTTTCTTATATATATATAAAAAAATTAAAAGATGCGATTAAAAAAAGTTTGCAAACTAAAAATGAGAAAAAAGATGTTTCTTGTAATTTTAGCATAGTTTTTGTTTTTGTTTGATATATAGTAACACATTTCTTTTTAATACCTTTACAAATGTTAAAACTCACGTTGTTAACAGTTTCTGGTGAGGTACAAGTATTTTTATTTTTAGTAGTACTTGATTTCCATATTTATGTTGTGTTACATGTTTCTTTTTAAATTTTTTAAATATATATGTTAATCACAACTTTAAAAAAAAAATCGATGTCTATTATAGATATGGGTTGAGTGTTGGTAATTTTTCCTTTTTGTAAACGCTTTTTGAAAGGAGTAAGCGCAAGAGCGGGTGCTAAATAGTTATCATACAATTTTGTCGGAAACACAACAGTGAGTATTTGTTCCTTTGCACTGCATTCTAATTGTCAATTACATTTTTTTTTCTAATTCCATCTCTTTAGTTGAGAACAGAATATATTAGAACGACAGGAATGCTATTAATGTTTATAAACAATTTAGAATAGTAAATTACAAGAAACACTAATTATACGCAAGTTTCTCATCTAAGGTTTGCATTTGTTTAGGACAAAAAAATGCTTGTAGAACCAGTTTGATACCATATTTTGTGTTATGTTCTAGTTAGATCTTTCGTATTAGTCCCTTTTTTGCTCGTCCCTTCGGAGGAGAAAATGATCAATGTAATATGCTGTTGAATCTAGCAATTTACCGATAGTGGCATGCCAGTGGGTTCGTCTCGCGGTCTTACATTTTGCTGCTTCTTTAGCGGTGATTATTTTCCAGTCTAGAATTCATCAATTTTAAGTTTTGATTTTTTTTAGATTAAAAAAAAAAACTTTTCTTCTTTGATTGCTGTTATTATTAATTGCCAGTCTATTGTTTTTGATGCTGATTCTGGGATCTTTCATTTGTTGATTGATATGTTTGTTTGGTAATATGTTCGATTTGGAATAACCATAGATCGATTAGCATAATACTTCCCATCTGATTTGCCCTATCTGCACATTTTAGTTTTGTATTTGTTTCCTTTTGACCATTTTACAATTCAATTACATTGAACATTTTGAATGGTCTGTTTTCTTCGGATGTTGTTTAATGCTTTCGAGAATTCAATTTTGGTGAAAAGCGCATGTGCTGAGATAATAAATCTGACCATCCTTGTATGTTTATACATTTTGGAAACCTAACATAATGTCGGAAAGTTCTGAAGAAATTCATTGTCATATAGTTCGTTTGCCTGTTGCTAGCTGGTAACCGGTGCGTTGCTGCCGCAGAAGAAATAATCTTGGAAACATCATTTGGAATATGAAATAATTATCTTGTTTAGTTACGAATGACATTTATTTTCTTGTCGGCAATGAATACATTCATTGAAATTGAATGATATATAGAGAAGGATAAATAGTATTTATTCTTTTTTTATTATTCTATTCTACAAACATTCATTTTTATATATTACATTTGTGTATTCTTTTAGAGTTGTAAAACTTGAATGTTTTTTCAGAATGGTAACGAAAGAAACTATTTATTGAATCTCGTGATTTGTTCAATATTCTTTCAGAATTTTCTAATGTTAGAAAATGTGGTAAAAGTTTTTTCTTTTAAAATTGATTAAACAAAGTATATTTATACCAAAAATCATTGATGTAGTCGAAAAGATAATTTTTTTGAAAACTAAGATGCAGCAAAATTATTTGTACTAATATTTTTGGAAGTTACTGCGGAAGACGCTAAAATTTTATTAAATGTTTAAAATTCCAAACTATAGGACTGGTTCCGCTAACACTTTCTCACACGCTCTCTAATACGCCTATTACCTCAGAAAAAGCCTTACATTGCATTTACGTTCAATATCTACAAAATATTAACGCCTAGCTTGAATTTAGCATCTTTACTGAATCTGTTGTGTCTCCTAGGCGAATTATTTCTATAATCTTCGGGTAAGTGCAAACAATATGTTGTCGAAGTTTCATCGGAGTCGGATGAGCGATATGGGAGGGCATGAGACAAACAAATAAACATTCATTTTTATTTATATAGATTTGGAGCTTTCAATGATTTATTCGCGTGGTTTAGGAGTTTCCATCTACGCAGAAAGTTTAAATGTCCATAGGAGTTCAAATTTAAATTTTTAAAAAAAATTTAGAAATCGACTATTTTCGTGACGATTGGACGTTTTTAGACTTGACATATCATCTACTTCTTTGAGATACAAAATCTAGTATCAATTGACAATTTTGTTTCCCTAATTATTTAAGCTCGGTTATCTTATCACAAAGCGAGTGGAACACAGCAAACGGATTTTGTGGAACTTCTGTAAACATTTAGCAAAGTCAAAATTCATATTTTTATCCCCCAATCTGTATTAAATTTAATTTCGATTTTGAACAGCCCTTTGTTTTAAAAAATTCTCTTATCTACTCTGAATAAGCTACCAATCTATTTAAACAAACCATACAATAAACTCACATATGAGTCAGTAAGCACCACCACGAAACTTCCAGTGATGTTGCTATTCTCGCCAAAGAAATTCATTTTCTCATACATCTTCATTAGCTGGAATCTTATGGAAAGAAAACAATTGTCACTGCAATCGAAATTAGACTAATCTATGTAGAAAGGGGGAAAAATTAGAAAAGTGAGTTTCCGCGATTATACAGCTGTTTTCTTTTTGGTGATATGGTTAAAAAAACAAACTAAGAAGCTTAAAATTACTCTTTTTCACAGAGTAATAGTAACCCTGTAAAATAATCTTCACCATGTTAAAAATAAATGCGTGGTATAGCAATTTTAAGCAAAAATACCTTTTCCAGATATATCAAGTGTTTTAAAATCTTGTATCCATCACTAATTTTTGTGCACTCCATCTCCGCAAATTTTATTAAGATCACAAATTGATTTTAAAATTTTTCACTGTAAATAAATCACTTTTACTTCTGGTGGTTCGAGTGACAGAGGTATTAGGGCTTCAGAATAGAAAAAGGGCATTTTACAGGACCTGAGAAACAAAAATTACGGCCTTTTTAGAAACCCCTAAAATAATTGTTATATTATAGTCTTTTTTAAAAGGCCTCGTTAGGCCCAGAAGAACACGATTCTGACACAAATGTTAAAAGATGACAACTTATTTCAGAAACGAAATAGAAAAAAATTTATTTCTTCATGAGTCATGGAGTCAAGTCAGATACAAAGTCAAAATAAATAAAAATGATCGAACTCTTTAGTCAATAACATTCAACAAAAATTTAAAAAAAAAAGTATTTATATTCAGTCCTGTCTTTAAAAAATTAAATGTATTGAACAAATTCCTGTCATATAAAAATCGAATTTTTTTTGTTCAAAATTTCATGCAAAATATGAACAGATTGGTACACACAGTATAAATAAGAAATATAATCCCCTAACACAATAATTTAAAATTGGCACTTTGTATAATATGATATTCATAAAAATATAGATTTTGAACAAATAATTAAGAAGATATGAAAACGGAAAAAATTACATCCAAAAAATAAACTTTGAATTTCAACAATCAACTAATAATCATTACAAATAAAGGTACAGGATAGTATATTTTCAATAAGATTAGAAATGTCATTAGTCGAGAACACTTTAAAAAAGATACAAAGAAAAATAAAACAATGTTCATGATATACAAGATATTTCATTTAAAAAATTTGAATTATAATTATTTTCCAGCTGAATTTAAAAAGACTCAAAATTTTTTCTACATTTTGATATTACGAAAAAATGAATCGTAAGTAATAGGTGGGGAAAATAATCAGTCCTATTCAATTTCTCCAACATCATACAAAAATAGATTATCATAACTTACCAGAGTTCACTTCACACAATATTCAACAAGCCACATACATATCTAACTCAATATTTGAATTTAACACGAGTCTCTAAAAAATGCAATTTAAAAATAAACTTAGATTCCTTCAAACAGAAGAAATATAATACTGAATACAAATTGTCAAACTTTATACCAAAAGCTATGAATCTCACGATTTTAGATGAGAATAAATTGAAAATGTAGCACATTCAAGAATAAAAACTAATTACATAACCATCAAGGCTGTTCTAAAATTCATAAGCAAATTGTATAAGAATATGAATTCAGTTTAAAAATAACAAAGTACAGTAATTAACAAATGAACAGCTCCAATTTAAAATGTAGATTTATGAAATTCAGACCATTTCCTCCATTAGTTTCACGACAAAAGCAATGCAGGGCTTAACAGTAGATTCATTCTTGAACTCTTGCATCCTAGATAAAAAGAATTATACTTTACTGTAGAATTTAAACTTTGCACTAGTTTCACACATATACAATGTATTTCAATAAATGATGAAAATTCAAGATTAAACAATAAAATGAATAATGGTGACCAATTTTGCTAAATAAATGCAAAAAAATGGGAAATTGGAGAAATAACAGTAATTAAATGCAATAAAGCTAAACTGAATTATACCAATAAGATTAAATGCTGAAAGATGTAATGAAGGTCATTACTTATATTTTTTTAAAAAGATAATCCCAAAGCATACAAAAATCCTGTCTACAAACTGCATATGCATCCCTATATTATATTATATATATATATATATATATATATATACTGGAAGAAATACATAATTCAGTAGTAGAAAAAACTTCTACTCTGAGAAAAGTAGTGCAGAATGAATAAATAAAATTTTTCTACACATTAATTTAAAGTCAACTTTTCTTCCACGCATTTATTTATGTCATTATAAATGATATATCTTTAGGCTACAACATACATTCTGCTGAATGCTTCCCATGTTTTTGAAAGTTATAAAAATGCTCTTTAATCCGGATGTAGATCAGAAACAAGAATTTAATTGGAGAAAAGTATATGACTAAATTTTCATAGCTTTAATCACTTGTTACGATCCAGTTCATTCAAAGTTTTTCTCTCACCAGCAAGGTGAGTTCTGATTGCTTGGTAAAAAAAGTAAAATGCGGTTGTTTTTTTTTAATTCCGAATTCTACAACGTTCTCTTTTAATATCGGTACTGATGTTGCTACGATGATTCTGGTTCCTATTTTAGTTTTTTTAATAACTTTAAAACTCCCCTATTCCCATACTTCACATTTATATCAAATTTAAGAATATAAAAAATTCTTTACATTTTAAAGCTTTTATTCATTTATTTTTTGAAGTTTTAATATTTTTGAAAATATATCTTTTAAACTACTATTTCATTTTCAGGTAGTTTATGACCCCCCCAGATCATCAAATCCACATGTTACCAGCATAAAAAAAACTTTTAAAGATGTATTTTCGCTTTGAAATAAATTTATAGTGGATTTACTATTTTTTTAAATTGATCTTTACTGTTTCAAAAGTTCTCCAACTCCATATATTTTTGCAATTTTCTCCCTCTAAACATTGTTTGAGACCCTATGCTGTATGGCGATTCTTTTCCTACTGATGCCTACTATCACTGCCTACTGAATTTATCTGTCGAAATCGGTAACACTGTGTATGCAAGTGTATTGGTTCACCAATTTTAGAATACTAAAGTAGTTTGGTTAAGAGGTGCTATAGCCAAGATTGCATCTACAGGATTGCCATGTTAACTGCTGTTTCAATTTCCCCGACTTTTATCGAATGTATCTAATATACTCAGAACGATGTCGCTTTATTTTCTTAATTAGTGCACAATATGTTCTTAAATGAATTTGTAAATTTAATCTGCTGTTTTAACTAAAATCAATGTAAAATAACATTTAATGCTTAGAAAAAAATTATTGAGTTCTAAAAACGCTTTAATAATGTAAAACGCTTTTTTTTTTTTTTGCAAATACATTAATTAACAAAAGAAAATACATAATCCAGATCAACTTTTAGCTAACCAGTTACGTCAAAATTATTTGTCAAATTTATTCACGAAAAATGCAAAACAAACCATGCATAAAACACAGAGTGCTTAAAAATGAAATTTCCTTTTTTTCCCCAGTTAGTTCTTCCCTATCCTTATTGTTTACCAACACACAAATGAGAACTGAACAATAAGTTTAAAAATGAAAAAAGAAAAATCTTTTGCGAATACAAAACGAAATCGCTACATCAAAAATGTGAAAAATTATTCAATGACATTAAAATTACTTTGACTTTTAGCCAACTATAATTAAAAATATTTCTAGAATGCTGGCTGAAGATTAACCCGTAAAATAAGAGAAAAAAGTTGGAAAATGGGTCTTCATTCAATTAAATAGATTTGTAAGATGTAGCTATCAAAAGCAAACATGGAAAGATGGAAAAACATGGCAAAAAAAGCAAACATGGAAATTGAAGCCCAACCATATCTGGTTACTTTTCTACCCACCTACATTTGAATCCTTAATAATGTCCTATGCTGGCATCCAGTTTTCGGAAGCACTGAAGTCAAATTGAAATTGGATTTCACATTCAACTTTGAAAGAAAGATATGTTAAATTATTCAAAGTACCATCTTGTTTACCTTCAGTTTTTACTTCACATATACTGCTGTCTAATTGGCTGTTTGAGCAACTAATCTAATGTATTCATTGTAAACCACAAAAAAGCTTAATTTAAAGCTGTTATCTTTCACAAGAAACTTATCTGAAAAAATTCCATAAAATTTTTTTTGAAGTAATTGCAAATAATGTAAGCTACATACTCAATAAAAAAGACCATCTGAATTAACTGAATATCCTATATGTCAAAGATAATGTTGGGATTCTTTAAAAGAGCAGCTGAAAAAGAGTTTCCCATGAATGTGTTTCAGATTAGACAAATTTAGGAATAGCTTTGTGCTAATATTGAGACTGTTTCATCATCTTTATAAAATTCAAGAAATGCATATAATATCTCAGTCGAACACCAAGTCATAAAACAGTTCATCTACCAATTCAGATAATTTATTTTTTAACTAGATTTGACATCATTTATTACTTCTAATCAGTAACTTATTAACTTCATTATGCGCATTATTTTAAGATAAATAAAATACTCCATCTAATAAAATAGAATGAGTCTGAAAAACGGCTATTGTTAACAAAAAAAAAATTTTTTCTATAAAATGAATTAAAATTCTAACTGTAATGTTTAAAATTAACATTATTTGAATCTGCAAAACATAGAAATAAGACAACAAATGAAAGAATCTTATTAGATTGTATCCAATAAAAATAATCAGCAAAACTTGAAAACATACCTTTCAATTAATTCGGCTAAAGCAGGCTTATCAAGATTGGCTTTCTTTAAGGCAGTGATGCATTGAGCTGAAAGGTGTTTCATACAGATACCTTTGATTCTGTTATGATATGTGTAATCCCAGTCTGGCAACTCCGAAGTATACTTCCAAGCAATAAAGATGAATTCAAATGCAGTTGGCCAGTGTTCGCTTTCCATATATAATTGGCACATCTCTAAACAATCTTTCTACATTAAAATAATAATAAAACCATTTATTTTAAGCACAATGTGGGGAAGATCATACTCATTTTATTATACCAGTATTTTTCTTTTTTTGAGAAAATTGTTGGAAATTCTATTGACAATAATTTGGTGTACTTTTGTTTAAATGTGATGAAAAAATGTGAAGAGACAAAGCAAGAAATGTGAAATCAATTCCTATTGTGGAATGGACAAAATTACACGATATGCACTGCCTGAAAGTACTGTCTAACAAGCAATTACTTGTAATTTCTTCCACAACTGAATCAAGTTTGTGCATATAAAGAAAAGCAACATTTTATTCTTTTTCTTAGTGGCAGAAGGTATTGAACTATGTGCCCTGCATTAACGAATGAAGATGTGTACAGAGAACACTTGCTGCCAGTGTGAGTTAAAGATTGGCAAAAGCAGTTCTACATTCTCATTTGTGTTCCATGAACAATATACAGCTGCTCAAGCTAAGCCTTGGTAAATTGTGTGTTGAACACCCACAATATTAGATTATGTGGCTTTGAAATGTTCGTTATGCTATATTAAAAACTAGCCGCCTTTGGCGACCAGCTGGTTCGCCATGAGTAAAGCGTTTTAAAATTTTCAATTAAATCAAATATTCATCAGCCTTGAAGCAATTCCGGGCATTGATTGGTCTGAAATTAATATTTTCTTTAAGATGATGGATGTAAAGTTCTAAAAAAACACGTTTTCCTAATAATATTCTTTAATTTTATAAATCAATCAGTTTTAATTATTGATTTAGAAGACTGATTGATGCAACAACTGTTATTTAAAATACTAATAAAAATGTTTTGCAAAATATGGCTCTTAGAGCAAAGTGTGAAGAAATCTAAAACTCATAATTCATCAATGCATAATTGGATTTAAGCCACATAAAGCGACACATAAATTCAATCAGGTTTATCGTAAATAAAGAAGATTTATTGAATTAATGATACAGATATTGCAAAACGATCAAAGAATCCTTTGCCTTGCATTTTTTAAAGGAAATATCACAATTTATATTTATTTTATTTTATCCAGTCACGTGCTAAAAGTTGCATTTCTTTAGATTTATTTGAGATGATAGTTTTTTTTTTTTATTTGAATTCCGGCATTGTTTTCTTTTATTTTATCCAGTCACGTGCTAAAAAAACATGGTTAAAATATTTCTTTAAAAATTCGTTAAAAATGGAAGCTTAAGTTATACATTAAAACAAAGCTAATTTTTTATTCTTTAAATGGATGTAAAAAGCATGTTTCTGCGATATTTTCGGAAGTTATAGCGGAAAAACGTCGAAATTTCGCTTACATTTTAATTAATTCAAATTTAATTAAAAATTCGAAAAAAGGGCTCCGAGGTGCACATTCCCGACCTCCAAGGTATACATGTACCAAATTTGGTAGCTGTAGGTCCAACGGTCTGGCCTGTAGAGCGCCAACACACACAAACACATTGAGCTTTATTATAAGTATAGATTACATACAGGGGGAGAGGGGAATAGCAAAGCCATAGGAACTGCCTGAAATTAGTCTCAATCTTAGCCAAACTTTTATGAATAAGGTATCCATATTCACAGAAAAACATTTATATGCATAATTATATCTATTCTAGAGTAACTTTCAAGCATATCAACAAGTTTATAAATAGCTAGATACAAAATGTAGTTCATTTTTCGTTTCTTTAAAATACTCATATTGAAATCTCAATGCTCATATGTTAAAAATATAAAATTTATATAGTATTGTTTTTTAAGAGATAATACACGAATTTTTTCGGTAAATTGTTGATTTATTAGCAACTAGCCGCCTTTGGCGACCAGCTGGTTCGCCATGAGTAATGCGTTCTAAAATTTTCAATTAAATCATATATTCATTAGCCAAAATTTAAGAAATAGTTAAAGTTAAAAGATTCAGTTATTAGTAGTTAAAGAGTCGGTAACTTTATTCGGAAAAACTTTTTGAGTTTAATGCTCTAAAAATGTATCGATTATGCTTCCAAAATATTAAAAATGTTTTTTTCGGTGATATTGCCAAAATGTTAAATATGTTTTTTAAAGAAAGCGAAAAAGGGAAAAAATTATTGAATTAATGATACAGATATTGCAAACGATTATAGAAATATGCCATTAAGTCTGGGATTTCAATGCATATCCTGTCTAAATTCAATCAGGTTTACTGTAAATAAAGATAATTTATGGAATTAATGATATAGATATTGCAAACGATCATAGAATCCTTTGCCTTGCATTTATTTTTTTAGAAAATATCACATTTTATATTTTGTTATTTTATCCAGTCACGTGCTGAAAGTTGTATTTCTTTAGATTTGATTTGCGATGATAGTTGTTTTTTATTTGAACTTCCGGTATTTTTTTATTTTATTTTATCCAGTCACGTGCTAAAAAAACATGGTTAAAATATTTCTTTAAAAATTCGTTAAAAATAGAGGCTTGAGTTACACATTAAAACATTGATACCATTAGAAAGTTAATTTTTTTATCTTTAAATTGATGCTAAAATCATGTTTGTCCGATAATAATTTTGGAAGTTATAGCGGAAAAACGTCGAAATTTTCCTTAAATTTTAATTCAAATTCTAATTAAAAATTCAAAAAAAGGGCTCCGAGGTGCACATTCCCGACCTCTAAGGTATACATGCACCCAATTTGGTAGCTGTAGGTCCAACGGTCTGTCCTGTAGACCGCCCACACACACTCACACACACTGAGCTTTATTATAAGTATAGATTATAAAAGAATGACAATATCAAACAAAAAAATATTAATGATAAAAATCTGAAAAATCAAAACTGCAAGTGTACTTGCTATTTGATGAATAAATTTTAACTTTCAAATTTTCGATGTAGATCAAAATTTCATAAATTTTATCTTTGAACTCAACTCTGAATTATACTTTAAAATTTTAATTCATTTTCTTATTTACAGTATGTGCTTTAAAATTTTCAAAAATATATAATTTTTACCTATCAAAATATTGCTACATTTCTATTTCATAATACAACTTATTACTTTTAATGGTGTATTTATGATACATGCTTCTTAATAAGAGACAATTCTCAAATCGGGGAAACTATTTAAATTTTAATACTTAGCAAATTTTGTCAAATTTTCAAGAGCATAGAAAACCAATGCTGGCAGGATTTCTCTAAACATTTTGATAGCATGGCAATGAAACCGGTTCTATTCTAATAAAATGGGCGATGTTAGTGGGAACATATAAGGCAGAGTGATAAATACATTTTCTTTCATTTATTTCAGGTTATGTGATTGGATAACATGGTGCACTTCATCAGAATCTTTTAAATAGTTCTAAAAACGTCCATGGGGTTAAGTATTTCTTATTAAATGTTATTTTAGTGGTAGTTTTCCAATTGATAACTGTCTTCTATAAAATTGAAAGAATATTATAAAGATTTTATATAATTCGAATTTTACAATATTGCTAAATAATGATGGAACATAACCAGAAATGCTATTAACATTAAAGAAAATTAAGTGCTTTGCTTGGATGTTAGTTATGTTTCCAATAAGTTTATGTACATAAGAGCATTTTTCTTTTATTTGTTCTAGTATTCCAAGTGCCGTAGAATTGAAAGTTTTAGCCCAATGCAAAATTCTTTCATAAATACATTTACAGTCTATTATTTTTAATATTCGTGCTGATCATGGAATTACTAATTTTGATTTATGAAATTTTATGTTCAAGCTTCTTTAATTGTAATCCTTTTAGATGTGTAAATTAAGTTCAAAATTTTAAATATTTATTTAAACTAATTCTGCCAATGATACCCTAAGAGTAAAAATTTGCTATTCATATACTTATATTTTTCATCACATTGGATGTTAGATTTCAAATATACAAGTCATCAAAATTACTTGATTTAGCATATGAAAGGCATAAATGCTATGTCTGAGTAAAGGATTAAAGGGAATGAAATTACCTGAAAGCATTAAAGAAGGTAAAATTTCAAAAATAACCCCAGTATTTGAAAATAAAATAATGGGGCAATGAATAACAGAAGGTAACATTTAGGCAGGTATACGTCACTAATTCCAAGTAAATCTTTTAGAAGCTATTGTAGCCAGCGAGAAATTCCAAGTAATTATTTCAAGCTAACTAATCAAAAGTAAATCTGCATCAAGAATTAGAAATCTATAAAATGATTTATTATTTTATATAACGACTCAAAATTTAAAATTAACAACTTTGGATTGCAGCTTTACGACACAAAAGGATGAACTTAATTTAGTACATATTTTCTGGATTTTAGTAGCTACATATTGATATAATAATATCTATAAAAAAATCGCATTACGTTTTGTAATGACAAATTGAAACAGAACTCATACAAACTTTAAATGCTTCCAAATGTGTTTTGACCCTCATAAAACAAAATGAACTATCTTGAGACCCCCAAACATTACGAGGGTAAGACCTAAAGACATTTTGCTTCAATTTCTGTAATCTTTCTTCTGCAGGTATGAGATCTGGCACAGGCAATATCTTGTTAACTATCTGGGATAAGAAAAAGCAATTCTTTTTGTTACAGATATTGATTTAAAACACTGTTAACAATTAAATATTTATAGATACTATGAAAAGCTTATATTCATAAATACATCCACCAATTCTACACAAGATGTTTGTAAAAGCAATCTAAACAGGCAAAGAATACTGATTCAAAGTGCATAAAAATTTTCAAAAAATGCATCTCCATTACACATTGTTTTTCAGAAAGTTGAAGGGGAAGATCAGATATATAACTTTAAAAATTATAAACTCTAATTAGAAATAGGAACTATGATAGCAAGATGTTGCCTAGAACAGACTCAAAATGATCACTACTTACATTGAGATATCATACAGACACTATATACTGGCTCACTGAAGCCAACTAAATAATTCAGATATGAGACCTATACAAAACATTACCAAATGTTTGTGTAATGCACTCATCCAAATAATGGAATCAAGGTTCATTGAAGAGGAATGACCTAAATAAAATATATTTTTATATTCTGCACCAAAAATTCGCAGATCAATGCATTTGATCTTCATTTGAGTACATGAAATGAAATTTTCCGCACTTAAGGAAACTATGCTTTCTTGATCTAAAATTTTCAAGAAGGATGAAGTTCTGTCATGCTTGTTTGAAATAAAACTGTACAGGTCAAACTTGATCAGATGATTCAGTAGAATGTTTCATCTGAATTGAATTTCTCACATTTTCTAACACAATAATTTTGAAAAAAAATTATGCTGGTGAATGTCTTTAAACAGGAAAAACTATGCATAATGACTAACAACCCTCTTACTGATTCTGATTGCACAATCCATAAAGTAGAATCATCTCACGATACTGGTCATTTGTGAATATTCTGACTTTGTTAGTTAGCAATTGGTGGTAAAATTACACATTCAACATGATTTAAGTAAAATAACTAATTCTTGGTCATGTGTATAGCCATACTAAGCATAAATACAATCAAGTAATAGAAATGCTTTTTCTTAATTCAAAAATAATCACTCGCATGAAAAAACGTTTTGTAAAAATGTAAATGAAATTATAAACGAAAAATTAAGAATAGTATTTGGTACGGGCAGCGGACAAATTCTAATGTTTATGCAAATAAGATGAATACATGATAAAATCCATTATTATGCATTAAAAAATAACCGATCAATGGCACCCACACGATGGCATGTTTCATACATTTTACACAAATCAGGATACTTATAAAACTCAAGACTGAAAATGGATCCTTCATTTGATACCAGCAGCATGCCACCGTTATCGAAACAAGCATTAGGTTAAATTTTTCTGTAAGAATGGCGAATCCGCAACTAAAAGCTTTGCAAAAGTTCCGCAAGATAGAAGGAAACAATGAGAAGAAAAGAATGAATGGGATATTGAATTTGATGCGCCGTTTTGGGGAAACGGGAATTTGGAAGGATCGTTCTAGAATCGGGGATTCCAGAAATATCAATGCAACGTATTCTGCACGAAATCTTTATACTGCGTCCGTTCGAGATATGAGTATTACACTAATTACTGCCAGAGGATTCCGATGAAAGACAAGTCTGTAATATAAACACTTGCACAACGGTTGTTGAACAGATGAATTTCACTTTTCATCACACAGCATCATTACGTTAAACAGTCGAATATGAGCGACATCAAACTGCGCACCAAAACACTACATTATCCGCCTGGGACAGTGATGATTTCGCCGCTTCCTTCATTTAGGACAGGTTTTAAGTGTTGTTCTGTATCTGGATGGGGCATATTACAGCAAATTTTTTAACGTTTTTTTTTTTTTAATTTTGCATGAGTTTATGGTGCACTCTTTGTGTACATTAAACAATATAAATACACACGCTCGAACTTTTAAACCCGATTTATTTTATTGCTTAAATTACTAAATTAAAAAATATTTCTAAAAGAAACGGAAATGTAGAAATCTGATAATTTTTGAATTAGAGCAAACACGAATTCAGTAATTGAAATCAAAACATCCAATGAAAATAAAGCTACAAAAGTCACTTTGAAGCTAGACTTTTGATAAAGAAGGGTAGAGGGGTCTCTCCTCCCCCCCCCTCTCAATAAATAGCATTAGATAGAAAAGCAATCTTTCTGGGAAAACAATGAACAGCAATATAATTTTTGAAATCTATATATTAATTTAACCTTATATGAAAATAAATAATAAAATGCATTAGACAGGGTATACAATTTATTGCACTTTGAACTTCAGTAATTATAGGATGTTAAATTCCTTTTATAAAATTAAGTTTGTTAAGTAAAAACAATCTCGTATACTCACCCGTTCTACTTCAGGACTGCAGTTTATAGTACTAGTGATGAGTTCCACTAATTGATTATGACTAAGTGCTTTTAATCCTTTCTCAAGTTGTAAGCCAGGTTTCACATTCTTGAGAGGGGATTTTTTATGCTATGAAATAAAACAACTCCATGTGAAAAATTAGAATTTTAAAATTCTTTAAAAGATAAAATAATTTTAAAAGTGTAAACTACTGCATTTGTGAATGAAAAAAACAATTAAGTGAAAGATTACTTTTATGAATTAGAAATTTCAAATTAGTTGAAAGGCAGCAACAAATAAAAACAAAAATTGATTTATGAGTAAGCCCACATTACCAAAGTAGGTTTAAAACTATTCGACAGTTTAACAAAAATCAGTAAAATAAATAAAAATTTCAGGTAGTTAAATATATCAAATGCACTTGCATAGAAATAATTGAAAAAACTAGCACGATGAGTAAACTTGGAGAATTGAAATGTTACAAAACCTAATAAATATTTGTTAAACTTTGCAATGTAATATTATTTGCTTATATTTTTAAATGTCACTCAAACTCACAAAACCTGTTTAATTGCATTATTTTTAAAATTTCATATTCAAATGCTAATGGTATGAGAAATATCTTCAAATTTGAAATTTTTCACCAGCATTAATGAGCCAAACCATACTACTGCAATGAAGAGATAGAACTTTTGATGGTTTCCAATTACAGAAATAAAAAAATAATCTGTATTGGTCATTATTTTACCAATAATACTGTTGCAAAAGAGGAAAAAAAATTGACATTGTTCACTTAATAAAAATCTTCATATTCTGAAACAAAGTACACTTTTCTTTAAAATACTGACACTTACACACTTTGAAGAAAGAGATATCTCACTAATGCCCGCTTCGCTTAATCTCAATTTATCAGGTGTTCCATTAAGTCGTTTTCGAGGGGATGATCTTACTGGAGTTGTTTTAGTTGGAGAAAAAAATCTGGATTTCTTAGGCGACTTGGTAGGGGTTTTAAAAAATACTGGATCTGGTGCACCTAAAACAAATGAAAATGTTTGATAAAGCAGAAAAATAAAAATAAAACCCAGATAAAAACATTTCATGAACAAGGGGGGGGGAAGGCTCTCTGTAATTACTTTCAAACTAAATGCAATATGAACTCAAAATAGGGTATCAAAAAAGGGGGGAAAAAACAAATTTCGTTGAAAAGAAAATATTAAAAAAATATACTTTCATAAATTCTTTAGAAAGTACCAGCAAACTCAGAATGCTGCATCTCACATGAATTTTGCTAAATCCCATTTTCAGTTTTGATATCACAATTCGAGACAAAAACATACCGTTGCTCTAAAAATAATCAATATTTTAAATGGACCCATGTTGCTGACACTCTAAAGTCTCCCCCCCCCCTACATAATGTTTGCCATTTCATTTTTGCAAGCATTAAATCATTCAATATATTCACCTTGATGAATTCCATTCAAAGATTGACTTAAGAGACTTATTTTAAAATTAATATTTCATTTTTCCTTAATGATTTATTTTTACTGCTTTTGAAGCATAATACCAATTACAATTATTAAATTTTATATTTCCTAAAACATTGAATGAATTTTTTTTATATAACTGTTGTTTTGAAGATTTACTTCTTTCCAAAAAAATATTAAAATCAATATTATAAATTGTTAACTTTTTGTTAGAGCATCAGTTTAATTTAATATATTATCTGTCGCAAATTGGCAGAATACATCTTTCAAACTAGGTACTACAATAGCCTAGTAACATAAAATGCTACAATAACCGATACTAGTTCTGAACCTTACAATGTAATCTTTAATTATAATCATCCAGATAAATACAATAATTGTACTTAATAAAGTTTCAGCCAGGTGAAATTTTGCATCTCTTGAAACAAAAATGTAAATTATATTTGATGAAATTGAATGAGATACTCAAAATATAGCATTTCACAAACATTTCATAACAAAAAAATGATTGATGTTATGTTTGGAAACATAAAGCATTATATCCGAGCCAGCCAGAAAATCAGGTTATAAAACATTGCTTAAATTTGCAAATGACACAATAGAAAAATTGGATAGCTGTAAAATATAATAATCAAAGCAATAGAATAAAGGCAAAATTGAGTGAGACAAGGATTACTAATGGTAAAAAATAAAAGGAATACTAGAAACAAGAAAAACACATTGCTCTTGTTTGAATTCATTCTGGTATTTATTTTGCGATCTTGTATTTAACAGTGTAAAACGTTCTTGAATTTCAAATTTGGTGACTATGCTAAAAATAAAATATATATAAGGGAGAAAAAAAAATTATATTAACTTCTGCAACTTCTAGATTGCTTAATTTCTGAAAATGTATGAAAAAAATTGAGAATTTCGATGAATATAACGCTTTATGCATAAAAAACATTATGCATCAATAATGAAGATAATATTTTATAAAAAATACACAAAGATTCCAATTTTGATATATGGCATGTCTGTCACAAATCCTGGTCATATGCCTGTTATGGGCCGTTCCATGATCATGTATGTGATGCTTTTACGCATTTTTGACCCCAAATAATTTCTTAAATGTTACTAATGATAATAATTTTCTTGAACTTAAATTTTTACTTTAAACAGGATGCTCTTGTTGTCATTTACAATTTTTTTCAGAAACATTGCAGCATAAATAAAAGTAAATAAATATGTAGCTATAATGTATGTGACAGTTTGGAGAAGTGCTTTTCATATGCAACTTTATTTCAGTTAATGTATGATGGTTTCTAGGCTGAATTTTTTTAATAGTTAAAACAGAAGCATACATTATAGAAAACATTTTTGTTTTATACAAACATTTGAAATCTAGGTTGTTAAAAAAAAATAATTGCCTATCATGTTTGTGATGGGGCAATCATGTATGTGACAGAGTAAAAAAGGGATATTTTTAAAAGGCATATTATACTATTTATTTCCTTAAATGATAAATCCAAATCCAAATATAGATAGTTATGGTGTACTTTTATAAAATATACATTACTTAGGGTTTGTATTAATTAATTAATCATAAGAAATAAAATACTAAATATTCTATATAGGTACTATTCATTTGCATCAACATTTTCATTGAATATGACAAGCCTGTTTGAAATTACAGGTGTTGGCAGTATTTTAATAATATCATGCCTGTCTAGTTCATATTGATTAGCATTTGCAACATATGAAAATGTATTGCAGGAAATCTTTTTTAGATACCAAACTGGTAAATCCTCTCCTTCAACCAAGATCAAAACTTGACAAACAAAATTTTTGTATTTCTTTTCCCCCTTCAACTCTTGCCAAAATAAATGTTCCCACAATAAGTTTAACTTTAACTAGATCATTTTGGGAATCTCTGAACTATAGCTGGTTCCAAGGACCAGAGTCAATATAAAAGTGTAATCCAGTTACAATTAATAATTGAATGTACCATTTGAATTCCTGTTATTTCAATTGCACCTGAACAATCAATCAGTTCAGACTCAGTGTCAATTTGTTCCTGCATAATTGGCATGACAGTAACATTGGGAATAATCTTTGTGAAGACAATTGCAAAATCTTTAGCAGTTTGCCCAACTTCCCTATGCCCCATTACTTCTGCACGTACCCGTGACTTGGCAGAACCACCTGTTCTGTCAACCACACCTTTGCCATGTGATGTGACCGTGAACTCCCAGTCTATGGACTCAAATTTGTCTTAAAATTTAGAATTTAACAGGTACAGGAAGTAGGCCATGTACTGATTTTTGAATTCCCCAGATGGGCCATCAGTCCAAATTATTAATTTGGATTTACTTTTCGTTTGAATTATGTGCAAGCGGTTGGTAAGAAACAAAGCAACAGTGTTTTTACTTTTATCTTCTGTGTCTGATACTATGAGAAAAAATTTAGTATTCTTAGCATCAAACAGTGTTTCTGTGAACAAAGTTACGCTTTTTTGACTACATAAGGCTGATTGTACCTCTCCTTGCCATTCACACGAATAGTTCATTGCAAAGTCGAGTTGAAGAACTAAACCCTTCTTTTCGTTGCTTTCAAATTCAGAGGCCTGGATTCTCTTCATATGAACATGTTCTTGAAAATTGTATACTGCAGTTTTAATTTCATACAGTAGTTTGGCTGCGCAACCCTCGAAAGATTTGATTTCAAGTCTCTTGGTGTTCTGGAGTTTTACCCACTGATTCCAATGAACGTGTGTTTTTGCTGTAAACTTTGGGCCTACACTGTCCATTGTGAGGAGTTTTCCATCTCGACAATTTTCACACTTATTTTTCCAGCAGTCTGACTGCAAAACTTAACTCTGAACACAGGACTTTTCCCCAAAATTGGTGATTTTATTGTAGTTTTTGGCCACCCAAACATCATTTGGAGATTCTCATGTTTGAAGCACTTACACTGGTTGGCAGGAGTATCTTTAATTAAAAGTACATTCTGTGGACACAAGCTACAAAATTGAGAGTAGCCAATTTGGCAATCAGGATAGTGTTCTTTAAACAATGGGCTTTCTTGACATGTAACATTAAATAATACTTTTACACGTTTCCTTACACACCAGATATACAATACAAGCTTTCAGTGTTGCCAGATAATGTTATTACTTATTATAATATTTACCTAATTTTTGTAAATGCAAAATTTAATTTCTGTTATTGTCACATACGTGATGTCACATACATGATAGGGTTTGTCACAAACATGACAGCATAGAACTCCCAAACTAAAATTTTAAAAAATCTGGCAATATTTATTTCAAGTCATACAGTCAAACTAGCTTTGCATTGGTGATAAGAAAATGTTTGCTTTAATAATTAGTTCTCTATAATAATAAATGCAAGTTTCTATTATGTATGTGACATTGAGATTTTGTGTATCCATTAGAAGTTGAATAGTAAGCAGGAAACAAATATAATGATAAGTTTTAAAGTTTTATTTAGTAGTATTTATGCATAAGAAATAGGATGCTATGTTAAAAAATTTACAAATAATTCTTAAGAGTGAAATTCTATATCCAAAGATAATTTTTGACAGCTTCAAAATTTATGAATTTTTACTATGCTGCACTTCAACTACTGAATTTAGGTCGTAGATATTTTTTGACTTGAATATAAATAACACCATTGCAAAGAGCAACTTTTTGGCATTTAAAATTGATGGTTACCAATTTAAAAAAAAAAAAAACTTTTTAAAAAACAGTCTGGTTGACAAATCTATGGAACAGCCCTTATGCTAAAAAATATATTTTTAGATTTATTACTTCTTTTTTTAAAAAATTCATATCAGATTAAAGTTTTATTAATTTTGCTAAAATTTCTCAATTTTCAAATATATCATAATATAGAGAAATTGAATGACAATGAAATCTCAATGAAAAGTGTCTTTGCCATGTCTCTCATAATACATTTTTACTTTGTAAATGTAGATTTCTTTCTTGGATTAGGAATGTTGGATTACTTTTAAATAAGGAATATACATATATCAATATACTAAATTTCATTTAGATGCATGAATGTTTAGTACATAAAATTAGGCCAAAATTTTGCCAGAAATCATGTCTTTCACAGATGGAATTATAACTGTTACAAATCCACAATGAATAAAAGGATTTCCAAAACACTTCAAGCAGTGGTTTCATTTTGGTAGTAAAATAAAAGTTATTGATTATATGCAAAAAACCTCCTCATTTCTTCCAATTTTATTGTTCTGATTAAGACTTGAAATATCAGAATATTCAGAACAGTTTATAATAAGAAAAAGGGGGGGGGGACTGAAATGAATAATAAGAGCCATTTCTAAGAATAAAATGTTAAATTTTCTCATGATATAATTTAGAATATTTCAAAAGAAGCGAACAATATGCCAGAAATTTATATATTTCATCGTAAGTCACACAAGCATATACAAGCTAATTTATGCCAATTTTTGTGGTCATATTTTCTCTATTAAGAAGAGAATTAAGTTGAAGCTGCTAGACTTTGATTTCTATATTTGAAGCAGGAAGTATTCACTTTTGGTATTTGATTAAAAGATCCTCAATTTAAAAAAAAATTCTAAATTTAAAACTTATGAAAAGTAATACCGTAATTGTAAGTAGGAGACTTTCTTCTTAATCCTCGTTGTTGAATAAGAGTTTCATCAGGCGAAACTGGGGAAGCTTCTTGCAAAGGAGAATGAATTCCGCTACCTGAAATAATGACAATACTTTTAACTACAGAAAACTATGGAATCTAAGCATGAGGAAGGGGGTGGGGAACTGCATGGAACATGAATTATCATGTGATCACCTTGATGTAAAAATATAATTATATACAATATCTGAAGTTTTATAAATAATATAGCAATTTTTTCATTCCTAAAAACATTAGTTATAAACGACCAACACTTTAAGCTGATTAAAATTATTCTAAATGCAAAAAATTTCCATATAATCATTCTGGCAAAATCTTGCCACATCCAGAAAAAAAAAAAAAGCATCATATCTAGATTTAAGAAGGCAGGTACTTTCTGAACCCAGTCTAATACCTTAAATTATATTAAACTGCAACAGATTAATATTTGAACAAACCCAAATATAGCACTAGTATTCATATTAAGCTTATTAAATTTCAAAGAGGTTTTTTTTTTAATACATCTAAAATTTGTAATCAGGTAAAATCAGATACGGTTCATTTCATATAACTCATTACTTTGAGTAATTACCTATAGTATGGACACCCTGTATTGCTAACAATCATATGCCCATATTATTCTTAAAAATTCAATAATTTAAAGGTTTATCATTTGCATATTTACCAGCACACTAAATTAACATTTGTAATGAGAAAAGCATACTGTTTATTTTTGTAATTCTATTTGGATTAACTTATTAAATAAAAATCTTCAGTATTGCATAATGGTGATGATAAGCACAGTCAGTTCAGAGTTTCTATTCAGGAAGGCGGAGGAAAGTCATTTTCTAAAGCTAAATTCTACATCTCTAATCGAAGAGCACAAAGTCTTTCAATGCCATAAATTGAATATCTTCTCCAATCCCAATAATAGCATCCAAATAATGAAATCCTTTTAACAGCCAAAACTGAATAAGTACCAACAATAAAAGATAACTATAGAATTTATAATCAAAAATCTACTAGTTACCATTTAATTTCATATTGGAAATTCCCTAGAAATACAAATAGTTACAAAACTGCTGATTACAAAAAGTAGCATATATTGAACTCTTTTTTAGTCGATAATAAAAAAATTCCTAAAAGGTATGCAAATACCATTAAAACTGCAAACACATACTGCATCATTTACATAAGAAATTCTCTTAACAAATAAATAAATAAACTGATAAAACTGAATATAAAAAAAAATCATTAATAGAAGGATTTTGTTTGCATCCAACTGAAAATTTGAGTAAAATTCTAGCAAAATCAAAAAAGGATTTGCAATATTAGAATTTTGATTAAAACTCAATTTTAAAATTCAGATTTAAAAAACAGTCTTTCAGGTATATAATCTACATCTTGAAAATGAAGGCATAAGCCAAAATAGAAACAACTTTGCTTTCAAAATATGAAACAGAACAAGATGTTTTAATATTTGTCAGCACTTAAAACGAACAAAAAGCAGTTTATGTTTTACAATTTCATAAAATGTAATGAATGCATCCCTCTTTGATTCAAATGCTCAACTCCATTGCAAATCCCATGAAAGAACATTGGTGAATCTTTTTTTTTTCTAATATTGATCTGAAAAAGTAAACTACACACTTCCATTATATATTACTATTAAAAACAGTTTATTTTATATAAGATTCTATGCATAAATAAAATTTTCATTTTGGTTTTATTTACTAACAAAATCTTGGTGAAGATAGTTTCTCTCAGATATTTATATTTTCACAGAATTATATAATAAAATATCAAAAATAATCATTAATTATAAACATTAAATTAAGATTGATAAAAAATAAAGATCAAAGATTTAACAACGATTTCAAAGGAAAATTTGTCATGGAGCAAAAGTTTCTTTTTAAGTTCTAGTTTTCATTATTAAAACCTACTTATCATCTTTACTTTTTTTCAGCCCAATGCAATGTCAGTAATAATTTAGCATCTCAAATTGTATATGTTACAGGGTATCATTTAATTTTTGAAAAATCTAAAATTTATAGAAAAATTTTTAACAAAGTTTCCTAATTTAAATAATTTAAGAAAGTATTATTGATAAGAAAAATACAGAAGCCAATTTGTAAAAATGAAACTATAATTAATAATGTACAATCTTAATGTAATTGTATAATTTTATTTGGAAGTTCTATTAAGAAGTTATAAAATTAAATCCTTTAAAATCCTCTGTCTACACTATTTAGATTCAAAGAATTTTAAATACCCAATAATGCCTTAAAAAAAGAAAAACAAACAAACCATTAGTTAGCTGACCAAGTTCACGAAGAATATTTCTTCGTCCAGCAGATCCAGCCATTTCTATAAAAAAAATTAACTATATGCATACAAAATCATATAAAATATGATGCAGTTCAAATTAGATATGAAGGAAGAATAAAACTGAGTTCATATTTTAATGTGGTGAAATTTTTACTGAACAATAAATGTTATAATGACAGTCTAAATAAACAAGTTAAATGGATGGCAAGTATAATTTCTGTTAAACTCCATAGTTATTTTTTTTATCATTTCATTTTTATAATAACAATGTTATAAGGTTTGGGACACCAATGCCAACAATCTCCTAGGATTTTCTTTATAAAAGTCTACCCACTAATAGATTACAGATAAGACATGCATATTCTCTGTTTGTTCTACTTTATCTGTGTAACTTCAGAATAAAAATTATTTAGTTTAAATGAATTAGCCTAGCAGCTAAGTTTCTGCTCCAGTAGAAGCTTTAGGGTACTTTCTTCAGTTAAAAAATGTCCAGGACTCATTTCGAAAGTTACTAGCGTAACACTAACAATACTGCTTAAAAATAGATGTAAAAGAGCTTAATCACAATATCAAAAGAGAATTTAATAAATCCATACTAGCCATGATATAAAGTCGCATTTTCCATTGTTTTTGTTAAACATGTAAAGATTCAAAAATAGAAAGGATTCTATTGATGTTATTTAGAAGTATCAAATGATAAAAGTTATGCTTCATAGATAAATCTTTGAGAAAAAAAAAACACAGTAAAATATTCTATAATAATTAAAGGAAATTCCAAAAGTATATCTTAAAATAATTTTCATACCAAGTTATGCAACAAATAGGGTTTAAATTCAAACGTGCAACTATTTCATACAAAATTCAAAATAATGTGTTTTGTTTAGAATAAAATTTAGAAGTTAATTTAAAGAATAAGCTTCTGTTTTTAAAAAATCTTAATAGATTTAAAACATCCAATATTTTTCAAATACTATAAAGCAAAAAAGATATGTATCTTCATATTATCACATATTACAGAAAATTAAATTTCTAGATTACACAATATCTAAGAATACGGGTTATTTCACATACAGCAAGAATATCGTTCGAAATATAAACAAAAGATAATACTGCAAAAACTTGAATGCAAATTTCGTTTCTAAAAAAAAGTAATGATAAAATTAAACAAATCTTTGAATCAGACAAACAGAAAAATAAATTTTGTTATAAAAACTTTAAAATTTAATAACCCCAAATAAGCAAGTTAATTTATATAAAATTAATATAATAATAATAATTTATAAAAATAAAGACTAGGTAAGTGCAATCAAACATATATGTTTTCACGATTTGAATTTTGTAAATAATAAAATTTCGAAACTTTCAACTGTATTACAATTCACTCCCTACAGAACATTATTATGAATTTATTATTTCCAAGTTTACATGTTAAAACCCACAGACAAAATTATGAATGATAATTTCTCAAATAAATCAGAAAAGAAAAGGCAATTATCAGAAAGTTTGAATGGTCAACCTGACAAATTTCAGAATATGTAAACAAAATGGCCCGACTCAAATAAAACACAAAATTTAGTAATACATAAATACAGGAATATTATTCATATCAGGAAAAACCTTAGCAGAAGTCAGTTGTTCCTTAAAATCTAAGGTTTTCACCCGCAAAATTTAAATTATATAAGGATGAAGTGAAAGAAAAAAAAAACTGCACTAAGTGACAAAAAATGGAAGTCAGCTTTACAGCAGAATAAGTTACTTTTTGACACAAAGTATTTTTAAAATCCTAGATTAAATATAAAATGACTCACTGAAATACAATTCTAAAAATACTGCAGGCTACACATTCAAAATTATTACTTAAATTTTCGTTCACTTACGAAAAGTCCCAATTTCCCGCTCGATGGAGCTGCCAAAGAGTTTAGATGTTTTCCTCGTCTCCTAAGGCTTGCTTTCTTGCAAATGCATAAATTAGAAGAATTACATTTTATTTTTTCCTTTAAAACTAACTGATCTTAATTTACGGTCTTTAAGGACAAAGAATTTTATTAAAAAAACAAAGCAAATTTTATAGAATGTCATAATAGTATTTAGCGGCTAGTTTTGAAAAAGAATCCAATTAGCACTCAGGCATTTTAATGGCATCATCTTTTTGAATCAATGGAATGATTTTAAGTAGAGATGCATAATGCCCAATTTTTTGAATAACAAATTATTTTGCTAATATTATTTTTAAGTATTTGTTCCAAATATCTTTTACTTCAATCAATAAATTTATTAATTAATATAAAATAAAATTTATTAATTGTAATTTGCTAATTTAAGTAACGAATCATTGACTTAATGTATCTATTTCAGCTTATGCCTTATTTTTGATTTTTTCAAATCTATTTATTTCATTTACTTATTGGAGTAAAGTATTTTCTGAAAAGGCTGAATTTAAAAAAAAAAAAAGGTCATTTCTTTAAAATTTTTCTTTTGGTTTTATATTCTACCAGTAGATGGCGTCTGCGGAAAGAGTGCTTGTGGTGAATTGACAATAAATGTGGAGTCACCATTCCATTTCCGGGAGCGGTAACCAGGGTCAGCCATCTGGGGGTGCGGCGGTTGCTATGCACCACGGACCCCTCTATTGAGGGGGCCCCAGCGTGCTAAAAATTAAAATAGTGTTCTGAACAATAATATTGTCACACATGCAAAAAGATTACAAGCTTGTTTCTATGTGGACTGACGCCTTTGTTAGACAAAGATCGTAGTGGACGGGATAAAAATACGGGAAAAGTTCATTCATCAATAAAGAGACCTCCTTCAGACAAGTTAAGAAAGAGCGGCAATGCCCGTCGTCCAGAAATCCAGACTGAGACTGGCATCAAATGGATTTGTAAATCATCAGCTCTCTACTGTTGTCTATATCTAATGTAATATTTTTTATGTGCGCATCTGTATGTGTGTTTTTATTAAGTTGTTCAAACAAAAAGTGAAACAACTATAAATTAAGTGATCAACTCTTAGCAAAGCACACTTTAGAAATAATTAAGATAATGACTAAATTTATGTTCGACTGTTAATAAAACAAATCCAAATTAATATAAGGAAACGGCATGAATTATTATTTCAAATGATTGTAGATTCTATTTTTAGCGTGTAATAATCTTCCACTTCGTGGAATCCATGAAATAATAGGAAAGATTAATAATGGAATTTTTTTTTAATTACTAAGTAAATACGACTCTGCACTTAAGAAACACATAAACAGAATAAAAAATTCCGCAGACTAAATTGTCAGTGATTTATTAGTTCATACATTGCAAAATCAAACAACATCTATTCAGGAAATGAAGTTCTTAACAAAATTAAAGATGACGTAATTGCAGCTATGTATTACATATCTAAATGGATTCCATCCCTGATAATTCCCATTAAAAAAACTTCATACTTTATTAGGTATATAAATTTTGAAGAGAAAAGATTAAGTATATATAAGTCATTTATAGATTTTATTGAAGTAACTGGTGTGAGTGGAGAAGGAGTAGCGAAATATCTCTTCGGAAATATTAAGCAGCTTTATTTACATTTTATAGACTGTAATGGACAGGCATATGCGACAGTGGTAGAAACAAAAAGGCAATATAAAAGTGTAAAATCTAGAAAAGAAAATCTAGATCACTATTGCTCTCATGCAATCTATGTGTGTGTCCGACTTATCACACTCTTTTGATTTATTGATTTTTGAAGTCACTTCCAGCAGTATATCGTACTTTTTTTTTGTTATTGCAATGTTTGTATTGCTTATTTTCTGCGTCTACAAAAAGGTAGGAAAATCAAACAAAAGCATTTAAACATTACTCTCAAACCATTATGCAACACTCGTTGAGAAGCAAAATAGATAAGATTAAAGCATTGTGCATCCAGTTTGAGTAAACATGTAATACCCTGGAAGAATTTATTGATGCAGATAATAATATTACAGCGGTGCCGATACTTCGATTGAATTCAATAAAGAAATGACATTTATTTTATGCTTAATAGAATGCTTCACAGTATTGTCCAAAATTATCATTAATAAACTGTTTCAAATAAAAATAACGGTTTTCGAATGTGTTATAAATCAAATACAAAAATTATTTGATTTTCATTAATGGTTTTTGAAAGTTACACAACATACAAGTAATAAAAAATACTGAATTAACATTACATAAACATCTACAAGGGAGAGTCCCTACAAACTATTTGCGCATTTTAATTCTTGAAATAGCTCATTCCAATGTAACCACTTACATTGAATATCTTGCAGTTATCAATTCTTTCAGTAATATTAAATTAAATATAGTCATTTAAAAATTGAGGACATTTCAATATATATAATATTTTTTGTAGTTCTCGTCCAATTCGGAAACCTTTATCTGTCATCAACACATCATTCAGTTCTAATACATCATGGCCTTTAATAGAAATTTGCTTGTCAGATATGCTGTCACAGTATAAAAATTACTGGAACACTATTGGTTTCAGTTTCATATATTTAGTAAATGGACCACATGAATAAATTCTTGAAAGTGATCGGAGCATATCACCGACTTCGGAGAACTATTTTCATTCCAATTCTGACAATGCAATTCGGGATTGTAGAAAGAAAACTAAACAAAAAAAATTACATGGCAATCACTCTCTTAAGTTTCAAGTTAAAGTCTTTAACGTCACGCTAGTATTTCATTTTTTAAAGCATAACAAGAGGAAATAAAATTACTCAAAGTTTTAACTTCAAATGTAAACAAAAAGTTCGTTTCATACTTGGCGGAGAACGATAATAACAGTCTCATCTACTAAAGCGTTGTTGATGGAGATTTAAATGCCATGCGCAAAAGTACATGACACCTGTGTTTTACGTCACATGAATTGACCCCCTTAAAATTTCGAATAAATCCTTAAAAACAATAACAAAGTATTTATTTTTGAAATAAAAGGTGAAGACTAATTCAAAGTAACTATAGAATTAGTATTAGGAATATTATTTAAAATATAAATAGAAATAAAAATAAATCCATTTTGCTGTTTCGAGACTCGAACTAAGGACCAGCAAAATTTATTTATGTCCTCTGCCACTCTACCCACCAAGATGCATTCACCTTGAAAGCCTGAGGGGTCTTTCCTTCTTAATACGGCATTCCAAGTATCAAAGATGCAGGGAATCTGGTGAAAAAGCCCATTTTTAAGAATAGGACTGACTTTTGAGCACTGCGTGAACTAGACAAATCCGTAAATATATGAGCAAACTATTTTATTTTCGAAATAAAAGGTATGGAATAATTCAGAGTAACTATAGAATTAGTATTCGAAATATTTTTCAAAATAAAAAATAAAAATACATTCTTTTGGCAGTTTTGAGACTTGAACAGACAACCAGCAAAAATCATTATAGTTCGCTAGTGACTCTAGGCACCAAGCCTAGAGTCACTTCGTAGAGTACTTTAAGCGTCTTTTCGTCTTAACATGACATTCCGAGTAACAAAGTCGCTGGGAATGTGGTGAAAAAGCCCAATTCTAAGAATACTAATGAGTTTTGCGCATGTGTGTGAACTTGACAGTAAAAATTTCAAATAAATCCGTAAATATATTAACGAAATATTATTTTAAAAATAAAAATAGTGGAATAATTCAGACTAACTATAGAATTAGTATTTGAAATATTATTCAAAATATAAAAAAAACTAAGAAAATTAAAAATACATTCTTTTGGCGGTTTGAAGACTGGAACTGAAGGCCAGCAAAAGTAACATTATCCTTTCCAAATAATTAATTTACTGTAAATATTAGGAAATGGTGATAGCAGTTGATATATACTGGACAAATAAACAAAGAATTTGATGAATTCTTAATTCTATAAATTAAAAAAAATCAAATTCCGTTTTTGCTTTGGTCTTTTAAAAATCTTTTAAATTGTTCTTGTTTAGGTAGAGAATTCTGATAAATATTTTTAAGCGATTATATATTTCAAATCTTTTATTTCCTCTTACTGGGATTTTTTTCTTTTAAACTTTTAAGCACTTTTTTAATATAATGCTCATTCTTGAATTATTATTTCTGTCAGATATCGCAAATAAAGTAACAACTATATCTTTTGTGGTTTTAATTTAGATTTCTTTAAAAGCAGCTTATTTATTTTTGAAAATCAGCGGAATTTGTATCTCTAATACAATTTAAAGAAATTTGAAACGATATTTATACATTTAAAATATTAAATCATAGTTTTCAAGATCGTCTACTAGTGTTTCTTCTGTACAAGAATTCCATTAAGATGACTAAACTTTTTAAGTTTATTTTATTACTTTTTATAGACTTATACAAAAGCAAATGATTACTTATAGAAAATTAGGTTTGTATGTAATTAAAAACTGTTGTTCATGCATGTTTCGGATCGGTCGTCCACAATCATTATTAACTAAGTAAAATTAGAATTTTCATCATTTGTGGGTCTTTCATTTTTTTGAGGAACAAAGTCACAATTTAATAACTTTTGAAGTTATATTTACAGTATAAGAAACTACTTTATAATTGATTTGTTTGTAAAACTTCATTAATTTTGCAAAAAAAAAAAAAAGCTATCTTTCTTTGAAATGAAAAATAATGCTGCATAAGACCAGAAACTCTCAGTTAGGTTTTTAATAATAATAAAGGCATATGAGAATATACCTTTATTTTCGGAATCATGGGGATATTGACACTTAACGTTTTAGACAGGACTAAACAGAAAGAATGCCTCCTTTATTTGAAAGATTTCAGTAAAATTTTCTCAATAAATAAGTTTAGCAAATTTCATCCTGTTTAACAATAATCCTTCACTGGCCAATTTAAATTCCTAGAGTAAATGTTTATTTCACGAAGAAAAAAAAATTTCACTTTTAGAAAGGAGCGACAAAAATAATATAGCGATTACTAGAGAATTATACACGTTTTTGTCATACTTAAAATACAGTATTGCTATGAATAGCTATTTCAATAAATTGTATCTAAAATATTTTTCATAAATTGTAGTTTTATTTCTGTGTTCAAGATTATTGCTTTTATTTAGTTATGAACACAAGCAATTTTAAGTTTTAATATTTTTTTTATCACTGAGTTAATACATCCTAAAACTTTTTCATTTAAAAGCAATTCTTTCATATATTTATAATGATAAACTAAGCCAGAAATGCTTAGCCATTATTAATTTCCAAACTTAGAAGAAATTGATATTGAAATAATTACAAATGTATAAAGAGAATGCTCATTTCTCTAAGAAAAATAAGGAAATTTAGAAAATTTTTTGTTCATTTATCGAAGTTTTCAGTTAGATCTAGTGTGAATTTTACTAAATGTGGTTACGTTTAACATAGTTACATAGAATGAGAAATAAATATTATGGACTAAAGTATGTAAACCAGAAGAGCTAAAGAATAAATGTTTGAAATGCTGAAAGATTGTTTCAATAAGTTATTTTAATTTATTAATTTTGAGGAAAACATTTCTGAGTGATAATTTTTAAGCGAAAAAATGCAATAAATTTTGAATGGTATTTTATTTCTCGAATTTCTTTTTTAATAAAATTGTTCGTGAAGATTTCGATGGCAATCTTGACTACATAACCAGAGGTAATATATTATAAAGTTATACCTTCAAATATTATTTCTGTTTATGGACCTACGCATGTAAAATTCATTGGAATAAAACATCCTAAATATTACGTTGTATGAAAGAGTGGAGAAGGGAGTGCCTATTCAAACCTTACCGTCATTGACTGTCCACGGTTTAAATAATAGAGTTCTGTCTCAAAGTAGCTACCGCATTGTTCCAAAACAGAATTTTATATAGGAAACTAAATACACTGTACGGAAAATTATAAAGATAGTAATATGTACCAAAAATCTTTTGTAATGTTATTTATACTCTGAAGAACTGAAAAATACTGAATGAGACTTTTCCCTTATTTTTAATTATGATAAAATAATTTCTGTAGCAAATCAAGATCAAACCTCAATGATGTACGATATAAACTTATTTCAACATGTTATAAACTGTTTTTTAAAATGCAATGTATAATAATATAGGCGTAATATTTAATAAGATTACATGATGATATCTAGCGCTTCTTCCACGTTATCTGGGAGTCCCGGGTTTGAGTCCTGGTTCGGGCATGGTTGTTCTTCTCCTGTGTTCTATCTGTGAGATGTATGAATGAGCCCCCCCCCCCAGTAAAAAGGGGATGGGCAAGCAAATGTGTGTATTTCCTCTTCATTTGAGTTAGAAGTCAGACTTCTGCCTTCGGGTGCTCACGGGTCTTTACCCTCAGAAGCTACTGCATCCCCTTTCAATGTTAACGGAAACGACATCACAAACATTGTTTATTTTTCCTGCTTCCTGGCATAGGGATAGCGAGTTTTCCCCGCTATCTGGGCTTCCAGAGTTCGAGTCCCGGTTCGGGCATGGTTGTTCTATCTGTGAGGCTTGTAAATGTGATTCCCTGTAAAAAGGGGTTCTGCAAGTGAATGTGTGTGTCATCTTCATATGAGCTAGAATTCAAACTTCTGCCCCTTGGGGGGCTCAGGGGTCTTTATTCTCAGAAATTATTTTTCATGGAACCACGTACACGACATCATCATCCTCTCATGATATCAATAGATTAATTGATTTATCATATAAAACAACATTATGAAATTTAAAAAAAAAGTTAAATTTTTGAAAGCCTAATTTTCAAATAGCCTAGTGACGCATAAAAATAATCACATGTTTTTATTGCAATAAACCTTTTAAGTAACCACGAATACAAATTTCACCTTTCTTTAACTTTGATTACAAACTATTAAAGTGCACTTCTCATTATTGGGTAAATTGGAGCATTTTAGATTAATTTATTACAATAAACATAAATTAGAATGACCACCATGAATGCAATGCTTTTTAAAGAAAAAAATTCTTAGACAGTGTTTGTATTGAAATTTTATTTGAAGAAAATCCCTGAGTTTAGGCAATTACTTAGTTTTATTCTAAGATTAAAATAAATTACTCTGAAATGAATTTATATTCTTTCCACTGGATGATGACACAAAGAAATTATTTAATATTTCGATGTTTTTTCATGCGTTGTTCTCAAAAAGATGGGGCATTTTACCACTTATCGATCAAATGACTGTTAAATGCTCTATACAAGAAGAAAAATAATACATTATTGATATTTTAGATGAAAAAGAATACTATGTTAAAATTTTTGGTGGAAAAAAATGAACAATGTTCTAAAAGTTCTGAGTGAATTCATACAGAATTCCTTCGGTGTTATAGCGTTTACAAGTACATATACTACTGAAATGAATAAGAATAAATAGCTTTCGAGAAAAAGGTGAAATGATGTAATAACTAGATTAATGCACTGAAAAGCAACACATGAGAGTTTTCACTGTAATATCATCATGTTTTGATAAATCAACATAATTCATAACCAAAATATGCACAGTTGAGCTCATTAAAAAATTTTATGGGACAATATAATGCTTACTATTAAAAAGTATTTTTGTTAGTACAGCTACCTGAAGATAATTACCAAAATTAACATTTTTTATAGATAATTACAATAACAGTTATTTTCAGTTTTAGTTCTTCCAAATTAAAACTTGCCAACAGCCACGGAATATCGAATAGGTAATTTAGAAGCTCCGTCATGTTTTCAGGATATTTAGGATATTCAGGATTTTGCTTACATTTTGATTTACTAGTACTGTGTACTTGAACGTATTCAAATAAAAGCGAAGCCTCAATTAAATTTTAGAATATCAATTTAGAATATTTTTTTTATTATTTAATGTCTGTATGTCTGTAAAATTTATTGTGTATTTTTTTCAAATTTGTTTCAATAATATTTTGATTGTGTTAAAAACGCTTGTTCCATATTCAAGATAATAACATCAATTCTAGTGGAGGTAAAACACAATCTAATGTTTCTTTATTTCAGTTTGTTGAATTTTTTGTTAATAAAAATCTATAGAAAGGAAAATTAAGTTAAAACGAGTAAAAATATTTGATTCTGAAAGTTCGAGGAGCAGGGGTAAATTTGCAAAATACAGGTGACCATAAAGTGTTTAATTTTACCCTATTTACTAGAGATTTAAGTAGTTATCTGGAGAGGAACGGACGGATTTGTTTGGTACTTGTTAAATCAGCTTGACATCATGAAATAGGAAACAAATATGTGGATTCAAACAAGTCTGAATGAATTTGATCCCATTGATAGCTAAGCATCCATTTTTCAACAAACTTGCTGAATGATGTCATTGAAAAAAGTACTTTTTTCGAAGAGAACAGAATATCATTCAATAAATGTTATAGCAAGTTATAAACGGTTAGCTTTATATATATTTAAATTATATTAACTGCCTCTTCAGATATTTAATTGTTTTTCAATTTTTAAGGCTGTTGCACTAGGCACCCCGACGATATTGTGCCATATATTGTTCAATATCTCAACGGGGTGTATGATATGAAAGCTGAACACTATCGTAAAGGTATAGTTACGATATTGTTGAAGAATGTTCTCTTCCCAAATTATATTTAAAATTTTTTTGATCTTAATATTTTATTAAATTTTGATAATAATAATGCCTAATATTAATATTAGGCTGGGTAAGTAAGCAGTCAATAAAATTTGTGCATTTCACTTAACTTTCGAAATTAATCCTTAAAAAATTGACTGAAGAACCCAATCAGGATATATGAAGGAGGAAGGGACAGTGTGCTGACTTAATGATTTTAACTGAGGTAAATATTTTAAAAAATAATAGAAGCACTGGTTACTCAATTTTGTGAGTTTAAAATATAAACGAAAGTATTTTATTCACTATGAGGAGATATTACTGTTTTATCTTCAGTTTAAAATAAATGCAGATTTTTGTTTCGAAACAAATAATAGCAGAATAAACCTTTTAACTCAAGCTGCCATCTAGTGAGTAATAAAGAAAATATTGCTAGTCTTGATATATTTTAAAATTATATTTACTGCCTATTCCAGATATTTAATTATATATTGATTTATATGAGCTCAATTTTTAAACCTGTTAGAGAATATCTTCTCAGATTATTTCTTGAATTTTTAAAAAATCCTTATATATTAAGGAACATTGCTAATAGCAATACCTAGTATTAATATTAAGTAAAAGAAGTATGAAAGCACTAATCAGTTGCACATTTTATTAAGCTTTCGAAATTAATCATTAAAAAATTATCTGTTCATATCACTTCAGAAATAACTGTGCATCTGGGGAGAGGAAGTTTTCTATTGCTGTTGTGCTTTTTTTTGTGAGATGTTGCTACTTTGTCTGCAGTTCAAAACGAATATATTTTTGTTCTGTTAAGAAAAATAAACATAGCACAGCCTTACCATCTATCATGCTGCCATCTAGTGAATTATTAATGAAATAATACCAGATTTCAGGGCAAAACACTATAGAGTAATTGAAATTTCATTGTTTACAGAAATTATATATCTTGAAGAAAAGGCTACTTATCAATATTTAATTTCTAAAAGTCTCAACTCAAGTTGATTTAATTAATTCCTATTCAAAATTAAACAGCGTAATTCTCTCCTTTCAATAATTTTAAATTATTTTTATTCTAATTGATAAAAAAATATTATGAATCGATTCAAGATGCAGTAATAATTCATATGGAACAAAGTTTCATAAAAGAAACTCACTTAGAATTACCTCACTTTCATTTTTGTTGAAGAAGTTTGAACTATATTATTAGAAACAAATTTGAAGCAATAGGTTAAGAAAATATTAATAATTGAAACATATTAAAATTGAACTACAGCTTGGAACTGCTTGAAAGTTCAACAATAATCTATACTTATAATAAAGCTCAATGTTTGTGAGTGAGTGTTGGCGCTCTACAGGGCAGACCGTTGGACCTACAGCTACCAAATTTGGTACATGTATACCTTGGAGGTCGGGAATGTGCCCCCTCGGAGAACTTTTTTCGAATTTTTAATTAAAATTTGAGTTAATTAAAAATTAAGCGAAATTTTGACGTTTTTCATCTATAACTTCCGAAAATATTATCGCACAAATATGATTTTTGCATGAAATAAAAGATTAAAAAATTAGCTTTCAATGGTGTCAGTATTTTAACATATAACTTAAATTTCTATTTTTGACGAATTTTTTAAGAACTATTTAAACCATATTTTTCGAACAGAACTATAAAATTTAATCTGCACGAACACGTCAAGGGAAAAAGATTAGGTTTTATCAGAGTGTTAAGATCATATTGATGGAAGTTCAAATAAAAAAATCAACTATTATACTGCTACTAACTACTTCAACTAAATGAAATCTAGAAAAATGTAACTTTCAGCACGTGACTGGATAAAATAAAATAAATATAAAATATCATATTTTCCAAAAAATAAATGCAAAGCAAAGGTTTTAATAATCGTTTGCAATATCTAAATCATTAATTCAATAAATATTCTTTATTTACGGTAAACCAGAGTGAATTTATACAGGATATGCATTCGAATTGGCCAATTTGTAAATCAATAGTAATAGGCATACATATTGTTTAGTACTGTTAGCTTGGTCTAAATGAAGTAAATAATTACATTTTATGTAGCTTGAATCAAACAATGCATTGATAAATAATGAGTTTAGATTTCTTCATACTTTGCTCTGTGAGCCATATTTTAAAAATATTTTTATTAATATTTTAAATAAAATTTGCTACTTCAATCAATCTTCTAAACTAATCATTAAAACTGGCCAATTTATAAAAATAAAAGAATATTAGTATGAAAACAGGCTCCTTTAGATCTTTTCGTGCACCATCTTAAAGAAGATATCAATTTTAGGCCAATCAATGCCCGGAATTAATCTAAGGCTGATAATCAAATGAATATGTGTTTGCAAATATGAATGAATGCGCGTGTGTATTAGGGCACTTCACACCAGACCATACGATCTAGAGCTATTACACTTGGTATTTATATATTTACTTTGGAGGATGAAAAAATATACCTTGACGGAGTTTTTTTGAAATTTTAATTATTTTAAAATTAGGCTAACATTTGGAACTTTTCTGCGATAATTTCCAAAAATATTACAGCACAAAACTGTTTTTTAAATCCTCCTAAAAATAACTTTTTTTCATTGATAACAATGTTTTAAACTATAAATTAAATTTCTACTTTTAATGATTTTTTTAATAAAAATACTGTAGCTGTATTTTACATCAGTTAATTTCTCACCAAATGAAAGTAGAATTTAACCTGCAGGAGAACGTTAAGAATGTACCAGTGCTTTACCGTCACTTTCGCAAAAACTCAAATGGAAAGACTAAATTAACTCTATCTTTCTCTCTAGGTTTAATTTTCTCATTGCAAATTAAACCGAGGAAAGTGTGACGTTCAGCATATGTTAAAACGGTAGCGTAATGTTATGAAATAAATATATAGATGTGTTATTTTCCACATAATTCCACAACAGCTGATTGTAAATCAGAGAGATACATAATACAATGAAGAAATAATCGTAAGGCTTCTGTAATAATACGAGTTACTTGAATATCGAAGTTTAAATATATTTGACTGATAAATTAAATAAAGAGAGCAAAGTACCTAAGTATTTAATTGAAAATTTTAGAATGTATTACTCATGGCTAACCAGCTGGTCGTCAAAGGCGGCTAGTAACTAAATATAAATAAAATATAATAAAAGGAATTCTTTATTCTTTTTAAACACATAAACCACTTCTTCCTTTTCTTTTTGAATACTAAAATATTTTGACTTTCATGTAAACTGTTTTGATTCTGATAGAATTTTATTTTGCAAGCCATAATTATAGATAGTTTGATGGAGAAAAATTATCCAATAAGAATTTAATTCGGTATTGTATTTTTTAAAACATATGGCCTTAGATTCAAAATATATAAATATATTTTAAAATTTATAGTCTTTTATTCTATTCCTACTAATTTGAGGATATTATTACCAGGCATAAAAAGATGCAAAAATGAATAAAATAATTAAGTACAGAAGTGAATATAAAATTTGAACGTATTCTATATCATCAAAATTTTGAATAATTGAAATAAACTCATGAATCTAGATAACTGAGAATAGTTAAAAACCTGTAAAATTCTTTCATCATTTAAATATTTATATATTTTAAATCTGAAAATAAAGAAAAAAGAACATTATTTGTATGAGAATACTTTTGCCTATCAGTTCAGAAATACATTCGCTCAAGGTTCTTATGAGGAAAGAATTTTAAAAGTAAATTCATACAATAGAAAATTTATTCGCACGAATCATAATAAATGATAAATTTTTTTAAATTAATTTAATAGATTTTGTTTTACAATAATATTTTCCCTTTTTCTTGCTTGAATTAAGGAAAAACCGAATAACTAACCTAATACACTATGTGTAATTTTTCACTTAGCAAAAGGATATATGTATTTCTTTTAAAAGTTGTTGTTATTACCAATGACACTTTACAAGCCTGCAGGCTGATAGTCAGCGATTTAAGCCTAATTTAGCTTGCCTTGTTTTTCAGTAGAACCAACTAGGGCCAAGAGTACGATTTAGCTACTTCATGTTTCACATTCGCTTGCACAACCCCTTTTTAAAGGGGTCACATTCACACTACTCACAGATAGAACACATAATAACAACCATGCCCGAACCATGACTTGAACCCGGGAAGTCCATATCACGGGGAAGAAGCCAGGACGCCGACTCTTTTAAAAGTAAAAATTATAGTTTAATGAGCTGATTTCTATTGGAAAAATTATTCTGAGATTCTTTAAAACGTTTTTGATTTCTGAAATTAAGAAACGTCAAAGTGATGCATTGTTTTAGCATAACGTTAACAATATTTAATTCTCTTACAGGTTTTATCCGATCCATCATCCATTTAAAAATAATTCTACAAAATAATAATAATAAAAAAAATAATATTTTAATATTAAAATAATAATATAAATGTTTAATGAGTATATTTGAACTTGGAAACAGCTTATAAGACACTTTTAGAATTGTATTCGCAGCTGAATTAATCACATTAGTATTAAAGAATTTTTAAATAAATATTTTTATTTTATTACTTTGCCAGAAGGATTTATTACATTTTTGGTCTGTTATTTAGAAAATTCGCACAAATATGGTCTGCAACTCTGTTCAGTAAAAGAATTCAAAAAAAGATGTATACTTGCTAATTTAATATTCAACCAAAGAGCTGAATCATTCAGATCATTATTAATTTAGTTAAATAAGATTTAATCTATGGATGCTCAAACTGAATACAAATTTGCTCAATGAAAGTACAAGAAATTTGCCTTGGAAGTTCACTAATTATTTTATAGTTTATTCGTTTTTTAAAAATTCTTTTTCTATGTGGAAAGCATTTAAATTTTATTTCTTGAATTAAATCTGTAAATAAAAATAATTTAATTGTAAATCATAAGATAGTATGATTATATGACTCATTTTTCATATTGTAATGTTTCAATCAATTATCATATAAATTAGCTTTAATTATCTGAGTAAAATACTGTTTCTACTTAAACCTTAAAAGACGTAATTAAATTAGATAAAAGAATACTGAATTTCCCGTATAATATTCATTTCATTTTCAGAAATTAATTATCGCGCATTCAAACCAAAAATTTATGCCGCTTTCTGAATTTTCGACCATAGTGTGAATTTTGATTTAAAATGCCTTTAAAGATTTGATAAATAGATTAATTAATAATTATTTATTTGTGATAAACTGTTTGTATTTATTTTAGTTTTTGAGGTGTTGTCTTTGGATGTAGTGTGATATAATGATTAAGGGCATAGAATATAGTTCTTAGGTAATTAATATTTTTTTGCATCTATATCAATAGATATTAAATTCGATGGAAGCTAATTAATTTTGAGAAAAGAGTGTTTTGTCTAATAATATATGCGGTTATTTAAAATATAATATTCGAAATGCTTTTTATTGCTCTATTTCCGCAGTTGAAAATTAAAGCAGTCCTTTCTCTGCTCACAAAAAATATAAAGGATGTTTTCCTTTTTATATTCCTTTAATGAGCAATTTTTTTTAGAAATTAAATATTTTTCCTGCAAAAAAGTTTATCTCATTTCTTTCTTATATTATTTCATAGATGCGAAAATTGTTTCATATATAATTTTGAAAATTGTTTATAAATATTTGTATTTTCAATTTATAAAATAATTACGAATGAATCGATGAAAAGTGATGCGCATATTTCTGCTATACTTGAATAAAATAAAAGCCTTATGAAACAGGATGTTTAAAATATTGTTTTGAATATGGAAAATAGTATCATTCCATTTTGAAACTTATAAATTTTCTATTTACTGATAAGTTTTTAATGCTGAAAAAGTGAGATAAAAGTTTGAAACTATATTTTTAAATGACACATTTGGTGCAATCGAAAACATTTATTTTCTTCAAAAGACTTATAAAATACCTTTCTACAGATAGTTTGGTTGTGAAGCAAGATAAATAACATTATGAGCTTTGTCAGATGACAAATATGCCGATGATATGAGTGTTGTAAAATGACAAATATGTCGATGACATGCGTGTTTCGACAAAGCAAAGGAAGACATGAATAATAAAAAGTAACAAGACACATAATGTCGGTATTTCTATGATAAAATTTACGCAAAACAGAATAAAAATATTTATGTTTAAATAGTGATAAGGGTATTTTATTTCAATGATAAAATTTACAATCAATTTATTAGTTAAATTAAGATAAAATATCACTTTGTTCTTGCTTTTGATAACCTGCCCTCTTCATCATAATACGATGCATTATGCACAATTGCATGAATGTATTTTTTAATGAACTATGAGCTACAATTATACTACTGTGTGCATAATCATACGCTTTAATAAGTATAATTATCTTCTGAGTTAAAATATGTCTATTGAGTTTTTTTTCTTGACATTGATTTTTAGAAAAGTGCGACATTGCTTGCCTGAATGCGCAGAAAGTCTAAAATAGAGTCTATATTCTTTCAATTCTGGATAAAGCTTTCAAAAGGACTATTATTACGTGTTATTTGTAAGAGCCAAGGAATGGCAATGATGTGAGCCAAGAGACTACTACATAAAAGTAAATGGACGGGAGCGTGTACTGTGAATGGCATTCTTAGCATACATTTCTCTTTACCATATATCTTTCCTAATGATAAGAGCCATATCCTAAAAAGATCTCTTTTAAATTTTTCTTTTCTGAATTGTTGTGAGAAGATTGCATTTTATGTAACAGAGACCAATAAAGATTCTTACAATAATTTTTTTAAAAAAATTATCTATGTTATTTAATTGAAAAATGTGGTAACTTTATGAGAATCAAATATTTACTGACATTCCATTCATAGATTACAAAGAAATCCACATTCTTGGTTTGTAAATGTTTTATAAATAAGCTAATTGCTGAATATGCTTCTTTAAGTATAAAAATTGCTAACCGACATCAGAAGACTTATTTATAATGTTTATAGAGATTAAAAAGCAACAAGAAACTTTTTATTGTGACAAATTATTTATGATGTAGGTGATAAAATATGTATATTAATATAATTTTATTCAGGATGAAGAATTTGTGCTTAATTTTCCAGATTTTGATACTGTTTTAAGGGGACGCCTTCGGTACAAATAATTACTACGAAGATTTTCAATATCAGACAAGCATTTGAAACACATCTTCCTTCGAAATGGGTCTTCATCTGAGCTGAAAAAATAAAAATCGGCATAAGAAAATATTTTAATTGATAGTACTAGGAAAACATTTGAACTATTAATTTTAAATAATTATTTAACCGTTTCAGAGTGTTGATTTCATGATTTAATTAAGTAAATGATATTTCCTACATTCAGGTATAAATTTTCTTTATTCACAAAATTACTTGACTGCATTATATTTTGTAATTTTCTTTCACATTGTGTTTTTATAAAAGCTGTGTTGTAAATGACATTGCATTTTATGAAGCTTTTCAAAAGTAAATATCTTAATTACGTTGGTGGTGAGAAACAAGATAGGAAAAACATTTCCATTAACAGGATGAAAAAAGTGATTATCTGCTGTTAATAACCTTTACAGCGAAATAAAATAGCTTTAAAGTTATTTCAAAAACTTAGTTGAAGTGAAAATATTGGAAAAATTGTTTAAACAATCAGAAAATGAGGTAATAGTTTGTATAATGATTTCACGAACAAAAAATTAAATACGCAATTAAATACATGCTAAATATTCTTTAATTTTTTTAGCTAACTTTCAAATATTAATTTTTTAAAAGATAAATGTTATTTTTTATCTCTGATTTGTCTCCTTCCATAAAGGATGAATAACGAAATGCCACATTTTAAGATAATTGATTAAAATTATATGATGATTGAATAATAATATATTAACTATAACAATACTTGATGATAATAATAAATAAAATAATTAATTATTTAAAATTATAGCCATTTATCATGAGATTTATAACATTTGTATTGCAAGATTTTGATCAATAATACTTATATAACTTTACTGAGACAATATTCTATTCCTAATCCAAAAGTTTCAGTTTTACAGATAGAATTAGTGAAGTCAGTTATTTTTTGTTTTTCCATTGATTATTAAACACCTGGAATCATGGGTTATCAGTCTTTTCTTTCTTCTGATAGGCCTTACAAACTATGAAATTTTCCACCGTCAGATCAACCTGTAACTAACATACTGGCAAATGAAATCAGTTTTTCAGTTGCATGTGATTGTTAAAAGCCTCAGATATTCATTCATTAACATTCATTTCACTAACTACCATGTGGCCTCAACAAACGAGCCTATTGAAAATGAAAAAAAGCAAAATCCGAGAGAGAAAATTTCTAAATTTCTTTGTTCAATGTAATCCTAAAAATTAATCATCTGTTAATTTTCATAAAACCCAAGACATTTTTCAGCTTATCTATTATTGTGATTTCAGTGCAGAAATCTAAAAGGTATATACTGAAAAGAAAAATAGTTTCAGAAAAATATTTTTTTAGACAGCATTGATTAGATAATAAAAGTATTCTTGATCTCAGCATTTATGACGTTTGAATAAATTTGATTGGCTGGAGGGCACATTTTGGGTTCTGTATCATCTGGAAATTGGTATGCTACTTGGCATGACCTGTCATGTAGCTGACCTACATAGGAAACTGCTGCGAGGACATTAGAAAAAAGACTGCTAGCTACAGGTGTCCCGAAATTATAATTCTGTCTAGACATCTGACTTCCTACCATTATTTTGAAGAGGAACTTTGAGAAAGGTGGTCATAATAAATGCCAAAGCATATAAATTAGCAAAAAAGTTATTCATAAATAAATGTTACAGTGATATTCGAAGGGAATTTCTAAATTAAGCTCGAATAATGTTTTAGAGATAATTTAACAAATTCTTGTTAACTGTATTATTTTAATTAACTAAATTATATATATATATATATATATATATATATATATATATATATATAT
>JAPMOQ010013963.1:6580113-6693114 GCA_026543055.1 Argiope trifasciata
ATATATATATATATATATATAACATTTTTTCATGTACCGTTTCTTGTTCTTGATGCCGATTTGCTTTTCTTAATATTTACCACCCCTGGTTGTTGCGTCAGGTAAGCAAAATAATGAAAGTACTATATAATATAATGTGTTTAGAAAAATAAATTAAGAATTTTAGAATTTGTTTTCTTATCCATTTGTGGACTTACATGTTTTGCATATCTGAAACATTAAAAATACTGTGACTGCCATTTTTCCCTCGCATCCAAAAAATTGGTGGTGTTGGTCCTTCAGGTCTAAGATTAATATCATAAGGTGCTTTAGAACGTGCCATGCTCACTAAATCATCAGCTGATCTACTAAAAGATCTTGTCAAACTCACAGTTGAAGACTTGGGAGTTTCAAGTGTGAAGCTTCTATTGAGTTTGGTACAAAACAGAGCTACAATGTGAAGCAAAAGTTCGTGGAATTCTATTATGGAAATGAGTGACACTCCTAAGTACAAACCCAAGCAGCCTCCAAGATCTGCAAATAGCTCTGGAAGCTAGAAAAAATATATAAATGTTTTAATGTGCCATTGTAATAATACAGTAATAAAATGGGAAAAAAAGTCTTTTAATATGAGCAATGGCTAATTATTGCCAATGGCATTATCACATTAATAAAATGATCAAATCAAGTTGACAGTAAGTGGGAAATTTCTATCTACTACGTAACTAATGAATGGGGGGAACTAATGCTACGTAACTAATGAATATTTATATATTTTAGAATTATAGGAAGATCTCTTCGAAATTAAGCGATTTTCGTTTAAAAGACAGAATTTCGGGTCTCAGCACATCTTTCATCTATTCGAATTCTGTTGAAATATATCATTTACTTATAAGTACTACATTCAGATTATACAAGGCATTATTTAATTGAATGTAATAATACGCTGCGTAGTTTTCTTTAGAATGATAGCTTGAATTACAGTAAAGGATAATTTTTGCATAAATACACAGTATTTATCACATTCGGAACTGTTAACAATAATAATATAATAATTCAATATGATAATAAGAATAATATTGTGATAATAATAATGTAATTTTATAATTAATAATGTAACTATAATGATGTAATAATGTAAAATGCACATTTAAAACGTTTTAGGGTATTTTTTAATAATATTTAATCATGAACGCGAGAATTAAATTATTTATATATGTAACAACCAGTTTTGGATCACCTATTTATTACTTTAAGGAAAAAAAATTCAGTTTAGTCAACATTTTACAAAGTAAGCATAAATCATGAAGTGTATATTATCTTTTTGATTTCTAAAAGAAAAACTCATCTTAAAATTAAATTATTTTTAACTACAAATTAATGATAAAAAGACGGCGTGTTAGAATTTATACTTTATGATTAAAGATTTTTATAGAAAATTAATGCAACTTTTTCGTCGATTATTTATTCATATTCTAATGGAATATTTTATTTTAATTCTAATTCAGTAATTTTTTTGAGTAAAATTTTACTTCATAGATATCTGTTACAATTTTTTTTTTTACACGAGTTCAATAATTTTTTAATTTTAAATTAAAGTTTAGATATTTATTTGATATATTTCTAAAGAACGAAAAGTTTTATGATACAATTTATTCCCTCAAATATACATTTTTTTCAATACTCAAAAATGCTAATTAAGTTTGAAATATATAAACAAAATTATATACCGAATAAGCTTCTAGATCCATGAAACGTAGATAATTCATTTCTTGCACAAAAATGTGCACTCTCAAGAAGTTTTTGCTGAAACAATACAGAGAAGTTATTAAAACAATTAAAAGCATAAAATTTGTAAAAATAATGTATTTATTAAATAGTATTTAAATGCTAATAATTTTGCACATATTTCCAAATTTGAATCATGTTTTTACAAGTCTTGTTCTAAAAATTGATCAAGTTGAAGGAAATGAGGTCAATAACTCGTAATTTAATGGCTTTCTTTTTAAGACAAAAAGAAGAAAGAAAACATTGTTATTTGTATTTTTTTCCAAATTTCTACACATGCAGGATGATTATATTTAAATTTACCCTTCCCAGACTTAAGATAAATCTTTTTCTTGGAAAATATTTAATTGAGAATTGTTACATATGTCACATAGATCCCAGAAATTTTCAAGCATCTTAGGAAAAAAAATGTTAAAATGTATTATCTATTAGCAACCTCTTAGAAAATGGTACACTAACTAGAAAAATGTTAAAATGCCAGTATTCAATATTGAAATATCACTCTTCATTACTGAGTTTTACAATCAAATTTTTATCATAATTGCGGAACAACATTGCATGAATATAAACGTTCGAAATAGTACCATAAAAAGCCTAATTGGAAAAAAGATTTTCATATCATTGTGATGAATAGATTGGTAAGTTAAATGCGTTGCCCGGAAGAGGACGAAAATGGATTTCAAATAAATTGTCGCTGTTTCTATGGTTGATTTAGCATTCTGTTCATATTTTCTTCGTTAAGTGCTTGACTGAGTCACGTGATTTTCCTGATTCTCCGTCCATTGCATGAAAGATTTTCTGCAATCCATTTTAAAGTGTTCATAAAAAGGGACGGAGTATGATAGTTGCAATTTCCAGAATTGGTATCGAAGCATTGATTTGGTAGAATAAACGTTAACAATGCATGAATTTGGTAAATTGTTGGGTCAGATACGCCCTACTTTATGCAAAACACATGGTAGTTACTCTAGGATAACTATAAGTTTCAATATTAAGAGTGAATATATGTTGAAATCGGATTACGTGAATATATGGGACTGATTTACTGTTAAGTTCATTCTTATTGACTTACTTAACTTTGAAAGAGATGATTTTTCAACGTTCCGAAAAGTGTTTCGTCATGTGTACTTGTTACTATGAACTTTTTCATCAGCAATTTATCCATGCATGTAAGTCTTAGAATGTTTAGAGATTACTATTTTCATATAATGTGGTGTAACATCATATATTGATAACAAGTGAAGAAGCATGTAGGACTTTTCTGAATTGAAAGTAAACACACGCTATATTTCGGCAATTCCTAAGGAATCTTTTTTTTTTATCTTTCTGTTTCGCATGCTATAATTTACTTTGAGTAGGTTATTGTAGAAATTGGAATACATATTGATAAAAATGTAGTGACCAAATACAATTTTATGCATCTAATTTGTTTTTGTGTTTTCTTATGTAATATTTGGAGACCGAAATTTAAGTCATTATTATTTTTATTGAAGAATTTTCTCCTCTTCGCAACCTTGTAATTACGGATGTAGCAACTTTCAAGGAAATACGCCAATCAGAATTTGATTTATATAGAATTCATTAAATAGGAATACTTGTGCTTACTTTAGATATGTTTCATTCAATTGTGAGCTGTTATCATCAGAACTTTCCACAAAATCTGATCTCAGTCCTGGCCATCTTTTGAGAACGAATTCTTGAAATTCCAGATTTGGCCATTCAGATGTCGAAAGTGTAATGTCATAACGAGTATCTCTAAAAGTGGAGAAAAAAGCTTAAGAATGGTACGATACTTAAAGAAATTTTGATCTAAAATAGAGATTCGAAATTCTTCAAATACTTGAGAATGATTCGAACACAGCAAGTATAACATAAATGATAAGTGAATCAAATTTTAATATCACATATTTTTTCAACTTTTCAGGCATTTAAAATAATATGTACATATATTTAAAAAGTTCCGAGACTAGCTCTGCAGACTGTCAATGATTATATCCCAGGGCTATGCTTTTAAGAATACTTTTATGGTATCTAGATATCTGTGTCATCATAGGTAGTTGCTCAATTCATCACGAAGTAATAAGGGGACTGTGATTTACTTAATTGCAGATTAGCATACACATTTTAATTCAAAAACTCTTTTATAACAATTTTTAAGATTATAACAACTAAATCAAGAGAGACACTGTTTTATAAAGGTCTTAATGGGACTGAACTTAAGAATAATATTCCTCATTGGGGAAAGAGAATGACTAATCTATAGGTATGTAGTTAAGGACAATATAGTTGTCTTAAAAGACGTTAGATGTATCAATTATTATGGTAATTGGTGTTGCCATGTTAAGAACGCATGATCATTAGATTTTCTAATGAGTTAGTCAGATGAAGAAAGACAAATATACAAGGTGTCTGCCCTAATCATGGTTTTGTGGCTAATTTCGGAGCCCTTAGACATAATTATACACTTCCAATTGGAAAGCAATGTTATAAAGACGAAACTGATAAAAAATTATATTTTATGCTTTGTGAGTCAATAAACGCCTTCTAAAAATTAAAACTGACAGTTTTAGTCTCATAATTGTATTAATCTTATTCAATAACATTTTCTTTACACACTAATGTTTCAAACAAAATAAGTTCGATATTAGAGCTACAAAATTATGAAGAATTTGTTTACGCTTATTTTGGACTACTACAATAGCCACCTTTACGAAGAACTGTCAATCAAATGACTGCAATTTCTCATGTTGGCTTTTGATTGACTTAAAACAAAGAAATGCAAAGCTACGAAATTTGATTTATTTTTGTTTAGAAAATTGGTAGGCCAATAATATTTTACTAAATATAGTAAGATGAGGGACTACGTAAAAATTTGACATCGTAATTTTTCAGAAAATTCAATGTCTATTTTAACATCTAAAACGTTTTTCTTATAGAAAAAGAAATCTTTTTAAGGTTTAGAAGTCTGCTATTGGATCACGATTAGATTTAAGTGGATGCCTTATTACTATACCACTATAACCTAAGAAGAAGGATAATCGGGATTGGCTGACGAAAAGTTAATACTAATAAATTACTGAGCCCCTTTGTTTATATTTAAGATATAATACTATTGATTATGATTTGATATTGATTCCACTATGCTCTAAACGATTGATCATCAAATTGGACATCTTAGACTGACATTATATGATGGAAAAGCAGATGATTCCTTAGAAGATAGCTCAGATATCGATCTTGTCATCTGACCACGGTTCAAAATTACGAGGTCCGTCCCAAAATAGCTCTAGTCTTATTTTAAAATGGAACATTAATATTATTTCAAAACTAAAATTAGACCTTATTAGTAGATATCCAAAATAATTGTTGATTTTATATATACACATATGTATGTAGTACAGAGCATAAGGAATTTTGGAAGAGATATAAAAGAAAGAGTGACAAAGGAAATGGTAAACAGTATAGAAGAGCATAGGATATACTCCTGTGTAGTATATATTAGACCAGATACTATGTATATTATATAGTATATATTAGACAGGAGTGTGCTGAATGGACTGAAGCTGGCGACTTTGGTTAAAAAATGTTCGTGTAGAAGTTGTAATATTTAAGATTAATATGTCTTCACCATTGAAAAGTTAAAATGTGTTTCTCTTTATTATTCTCAACGAAATAAATAACTCATTAAGTACAATATAATGATGAAGATGCAGAATATTTGAAATATTCTTACTGAGCAAAATGAAATTGAATTGATGTAATGATGGAATTATGAATCACAAACCTAGCTTTTAATTATCAACTTACGATTTTTGTCTTGGCAAAGTTTCAATTTCAATGAAAATATTGATATTGAATATAATAATAAATATAATATTGAACAATTTTTTTTACAAAATAAAACAATTTTTAGCAGATAAGGAAACATAAACATATGACTGTTATTTAGTTGTTTACAAATGGGAATAAAATGATGACTCACTGACACGCTGGTTTACAAAGAAAAGTGCAAGCATTTGTTTCATTATCATCGAAAGCTGATTTGAATTTTTCTTTACACAAATCTGAAATGATAAAATAAAATTAGAAGCGGTAGCACAAACATCGAGGATGATATGCATGAAAGGTTATGTAATTAATATTATTAGGATTAGATAGAGCAAAAAGTACCAATCCATTGAGGAAAGTGGTAGTAATTTTAATGGAATTTTTCGTTTCGCTTTATTTGACCATTGCATGTTCAATGAACATATGCCATTTCTGTAGGAAAATTTATTTAATATTGTAAATGAAAAAATTGTCTGACAGTTATCGAGAATGAAGGTAAAAGTTTCTATATATAAAATTATTACATCATTCAATTACATTATATCATTAAAATCATTAATCCTCAGTAAAAAACCATGCATACCTGCTTTTTCATCACACGGGTTACAAAATCTATGCGTGCTATTAACTTGTTCTTCAACACAGTCACAGTTTTGTAGGAGATGGATTTCTCGGCATACTGATTGACAAAACTAAATTTGAAAAAGAGTTCATAGATTTAAAATACAATCTCTTTATTTGAGAAAATAAAGAGATTGTATTAAATAATATGTATGCAAAACTTGAGAAATTTCTAATTTTTAAGAAAAGATTAAACATGAATAGTAATTAATTGGAAAATAAATACTACATCGTAGTTGTTTTGTAATTTGTTTAAAAAGAAATAATGTTAAAAAAAACTGCAGATTTTTTTTTCATTTTGAAAGGATTAATTAGTAATAATATGATTTCATAGTTTTTAGATTTATTCTAAGATTGTAATAAAAAATCAATGCTTTTTTGAATTTCTAAACTTTTTATTTATCTTAGAAAGTGTATCGTATATCAAATAGACATTGGCAATTATTAAATCCTTTTTTCTTGTTTAATTTCCAATCAAAACAATATTTAAATGAAATTTATTTGATCATTAAAATAATTTTTAAATAATCAAACAGTGATCAATCAGAACGATTTAATAATAATTTATAATCTAGAAGATTACCTCGTAAGTGTAATAAGTATGATTTTTTAAGTAATCTTCATAGTTGTTTTTTAGAAGTTCTGACAGAGGTGAATCCTTGAAATTTTCTGTGCAGTCTCCATAAGGATAAGGAAGTCTTTCTATTTCACGCTGAAAGCAGTTAAATACATATAAAATTATAAAGTCAAAGGAGGTGAGATAATTCAAACAGATATTCTTACTCATAAAAAAAGAGAACACTCGTAGCTTTCTTTATTTGAAATTTTTAAAATGATGCAAGGACAAAAATAGCTGTAAATTTAAAAGAGAAATATATTAATTATGATAACTTAACTGCATTTAAAAATAATATCTTCAGTTAAGAGAGTATTAATTGCGCATTTACTATTAAATTGACTTGTTTGTTTAAAGAATCATATTGAAGCTACACAACACGTTACTCCTGAATAACGAGCTTTGAAATACGCCGTAGTGGGTCGCAATAACACGAATGTATTAATACAGATTCAGTTAATTCAGCAAAGCATTTAAAATTAAGAAATAAAGCATTCATAAATGAGCTAAGAATATTTGCAAGAAAATATCGTAATTTAAAAAGAAAAGTAAATGGAATACGATTTATAAATTCTTTATTTAAAAATTCCAGGATTGCAATATTATGCATAAGTAATTTTGATCATATTGATTTTGAATATAAGGAAAAGGCTATTAGTGAAGGATTTCACAATTTTGAACACCAATTTAAATATTATTAAGGATAATTGAGAAAAGTGAATTAAAGGCATTTTTAAAACAGTCCAAATCGATGAAATATTAAAGAATCAAAAAAATATTAATGAGTTCTGAAAAAAACTAGCAAATAATACTTAAAATATTTTTCGTCGGTTTCTCAGCTTAAAAAGTTAATCAAATTTCTCAGTTCAATTAAAAATGTGTTTTATTATAAAAAGAAAAATTCATTCAATGTTGCTGATTCCTGATGGACTCTATTTCATCAAAACAATTAAAAACCCATAATTGAATTTATATTTCTCAGAGAATTTTAGGTAGTGATAATCCTTAGTGTTAATTTGATGCATGCTACAGTCACACGGAAAACATCACTCGAAAACCTCTTAACATGCTTTTTCAACATTTAGAGTGGATGGTTTTATCATCATTTTATGTTTTGCCCAACCTTTTGCTGTAGAATATATTAAATGCTGTAATGTAAAATGTAAGCTGATGCTGCATGTTTTAATGTAAAAGAATGATACTACATTTCAAAAGAATTTTTCATGTTTACATTTAACAATCCAGAACTATTAATGGCATGGAATATGTAAGTTCATAAGGAATTTTTCAAGCTTATATATCATTTTACATTGTTCTTATTGGACGAGTGAGCCAATATTAAAATAGACATAATTAATAAATGAATGGTAACACCAAAAATTGATATAATAAATTATTTAAGTATAATTAATGAAATAAATTGTAAATCTTAAAAATATATATATTAGTACTTTAGATATAAATGTTTACAATAAGGGTATAAAAGAGGAATGATTCCAATTTAAAAAGTGATATTAAATATACAAACTTTAAAACCCCAATAAACGATTTAATTTCTAATGAGCGAAAATTGGACAATATTATTAAATAAATGTTAAACAAAAAATAAGCAATTGTTTTAATCAGCAAAAGAATGTCTGATGGAGCAGAAGTGTTTGGATAGAAAAAAATTCAAACTTTTAAGTGATTCGGAATATATTGTATTTATTATTTAGACAGGAATAAACCCTTACTTAAATTTAATAAATGACTGTGCGTTTTTCTTGAATCTTTATGCTATAAAAGAATAATGATTTTTTTGATCATCTTAAGAACTACTTTTTATAAATTCAATTGATAGTTCACTAAATTTTTATAGTAGTTTTTAAATATTTGAGATTGTAAGTTATAGAAAAATTAACATTTAGAGATTAAAAGACTGAAAAAAATATTCTTACTATTCGAATACTAATGTACGATTTCGTTCCAGGATGAAGAACAATACCCCCTCGGTCAACTGTGGGATAAGCTTCTCTTGGATGAATCATTATTCTAACTCCATACTCTGGAGACAAAAGATCCCAGTATTCATTTCTTTCGATATTCAAAGTTAACGTTAAACCTAGCAAATAAGAAGAAAAAAATATTTATTAGCTGATTTCAGAATTCTTAGGTTGAATTTTTGACTTGTCAGAAATATTCTTTATGACAGCTGGAGAGCTTTAATTTACAGTTGCAGTCATGGCAATTTAAGGCAGCTCAATAAAATTGGCAATCCAGCCTCATAATATGTGCATATATTATGCTCTTGTCATTGGCTTATGTTTTATTGTATCATATGTTTTATTTATATTCTATAATTGTAATTTGTTTGCCATCAAATGAATTATTTCATTTAAAGCTACTCTGTTCAGTGATGCATATTTACGTAACTTAAATATTTTTCTTTTTAAAATTAATTTTTATATTAATGATGATTGATTTAAAAAAAATTTGTTATTTTATTAATTAATATTGCTCTATTTTTCAGATGAAGTCCTAAAGGTTTCTAACAAAGAGTTTCAATCAAACAATTGCAGTTATTGCACTGTCTTTATTTTCGTTATACTTTTTTATCGGTTGAAGTAACTGTAGCTGAAAATTGGAAAATTGTTGAGTATAGCATTAAGTTTTTAAGAATTTTTGTTATTAAATTTGTTTTTGCAAATCTGTTATTGTATATCGTGCAGAATTCAATCATTTTTTGTGTTATATTGAACTCGTTAATGTCATGAAGCCGGAAAGAAGTATTAACTCATGTTTAACATTTTCGATAATGAACGTAATATGGTTTTTACTCAGACAATTGTTATTGATCACCATTTAAAATGAATTGAAAGTTTTTGTTATGTAAATCGAAATTGAAAGAAAGATTATTCTTTTTTGAATCTAGGAACTTAATATCTAGTTTGATTTATGTTATTATACTTTAAAAATCTTGATTGATGATGATTGATGATTGATTTTTTTAAAATATAGTGAAATATGAAACGTGGTTAAAAGGAAAAAATGCTGCCTTTTGACTAAAAGAAAAAAATGAGTACTCTAAATCTAAAACAAGCATTACAACATAATAAGCATTTTTGTTAATGAATTTAATATAATTTTATTTAGACTGTTTTTATTGTTCGCCACTTAAAGCCGAGTTGAAAGATTTTGACAAAAGGAAATAAAAAATTTGCTACTCAAAAATCTAACAGTTATTTACAATATCATGAAATGAAGACACAACTCCTGTAACTGAGAATTACTCCCATCTTTCTAATTATCCGGGGGTATCTGAAAGACCTTGTCACTTCGACAAATAATACCCGACTCAATGGTCGACGCAAAGTAGTCGTCTTAACGAGCGAGATTAGTAGCCATCATAACATATAACTTATACGTCATTCAAAGATACCACCTGCCATCGGCAATGAACCCAGTAAGCAATACTAAGATTATTTTCTCTATAGCTAGAACTCCCTTGCTGTTTCGGAAAATTTCTTATTATAATATCTGAAGAGTTTCGTAGTGAGAATAATTCTTATATAACGCATTTTCCCTCTATTATGGAAAAAATTACAACATCCTTTAAGATATTCTGACAGCTCAGTTTTTATATTCACTAAGAAAATGTTATTTAAATGTTAAAATGTTAAATGCGAATTTTTCTTACAAGATGTTTCATCTGTGTTAGTTTCCCAGTGAACTTATTTTGATGCAATCCAGAACCAACGAATTGAATTATAAAAGGATTCATTGGAATTTTTTCTTTTCTTTTTATTTTTTAGATGAAAATTTTATTGCTCTAAAATTTGAAATTGAAATAACTTACCTAATGTTTGTCCAGTTCTTCTGACTTTACCAAGAGTAGTTTGATTCAGTTTGATAGTATGACAGTATCCAAGTCTAGTTGAAGGGTAATTGGTAATTGTTATATTCTCCGTTTCCAAAGGAAGATCCTTTGTTATGCTTGGAAAGAGGTAGTCTATATAAATTTGTATGAAAATTTACAAGTAGTACTAGATTAAATAAGCTGTATACTGAATTTATCGCTATGCATAATTTTTTTATATTGCTAATTTAAATAAAAATTTAGTATTTTGTTATCATAATCCCTTTTCTTTGCATTTCCTAAGAAGAGAAGTAAGGCAAAAAATATTATATGCAACTACTAAATGTAAAAACTGAATAAACAGGAGAAGAAAGCTTTTGATAAAAAAATGTAAAGCTATAAATGAAGATGAGAATGAATAAAGGATTACCATGCCTTTGAAGTGAGAAATAATCGTTAAAGTCGAACCCCATAAATCTTCATGAAATGCGATTTATTAAATCACATTACATACGAAATTGGTATCGAAGCTGTCAATTGCTTCTTTTTATCAATTCTCGCAATGGAAATAGCCTTAAGACACATTGACTGTTCAAAAAATTGATCTTGGTAATAAAAATATGAAAATGGTACATGCAGACAGTATTCCACTCAAGATTCATTTCCAAGAAATATTGCATTTCAACTATATTTGTTTATTGTACCAATAATTCTATAATGTTAGGAGCGGTTATGGAAATGAAAGAAAATATGAAAATAAACAGAAGAAATGATGAAAGTGACAGCTAAAAATGTTTAAAAAAATCCTTGACGTCTGTTAGAAAATATCATTAAAAGCCAGTATCAAAGTATCATATTAGTTTCAATTGCTAAGATCAACAGCTGATTTTAAATCAGTTTTAATGACACTCAACTTTAAATTTTGCGAAGCATCTCATAGGTTTGATTTGTGATCAATGCGGTATCAAAGTGGACACTTTCTGCTAAATCTTCCGAGAAACAGAAACGAGATAAGCTTGATCACCAGCGCCAGAGCACTACATACATGATTGCATGAATGGTAAGAATGAGTCTAAAACATTTGATTCTTTGACTTCAAAAATGAGATTCTATCCTCAGACTCATGCGACCTGTGAGGATTAAGTACTTGCTGGAGTAAATAAGTAAAGCACTAGCTGGAGTAAAATACATCATTAGGCTAAAGTCACATTTTGATTTCTTGACGAGTTCTCTGATATTAAGTTAGGCGAAGGTTGCTTTGATCTCTTTTTTAAATCAGAAATGGATTGCCTTATGAAAATGATCTCCCGATTTCTGTTATTCAACAATGCGTTTTTCAATCTTTTTACTCTCTTATAACGAATGAAAAATTTTCAACTAATCTATTAAAATGATTCGACTATTTGATTAATTTTAATTTGAACTCTTTACTGTTTTTTCTATATTATCTAATGAAATGATACCTAATGAGTTAAAAGAGATTTGTCATGCCAATTCAAATTAAAGTTCATAGAGCTCTTGAATCATTTATAGATTCAGTATAACTTTCGAATTAAGTTAAAACGACTGTAAAAAATTGATGAAAGATATTTTTCGTACTTTTATACTTTAAACTCTAATTAATTATATTTTTTACACTTTTCTATGAGTATAATTGATGAATCGAATATTGGAAACAAAATTAAACAACCGATATTATTAAATTAATCTAAAAGGAAAAACTTGGCTGAAACAAATTTAAACAAATATTTGAGCAATTAAAATAAATTTACCATTCATTTGAGTTAAATATTATAGAACATTGCCTAGTGAATTTGTTATTTATTTTTCAAACTAAGACGATATAAGAAAATAAAACTATTATATATATTTTTACATATAAGTATGATTTATTTATTGTGTTGTAAGTCGTACTGGCTTTTTAATACTTTGAGAACAAGAAGCAGACCTATTTTAAAAAGGAAAAGACAAAAAATAAGCACACCATTACAGTAATATAATCAGCAGGATTTCTGTAAAAAATTTGATGTAGATCCTATATTATTATATCATTTATACTGCCACTTTTTAAATTAAAAGGATATTGCAACATTTTTATTCCTGCATATATTCCCCAAAATGTGCATAGTAAGTAAATTTTTAACATCTATTGTTATAGTGTGCCCTCCCCCCTTTTTTGTCTTTTTTTAAATATATAATTTGGAAAGGTTATTTGCCATTTTGAATGCTAATTACCAAATGTTCATGGAGAATTTACTAAGAAAATTCTTGAGCAGAAAATGTTTTGAAATAGAAACGATTACCTTAAAATTAATTCTCATAAAAATATCACATTTGTTTCTGCAATTTTAAATGGAAATTTATTGTTACATTGGAAAGCAATTGAACAACACTCAATGCCCACTATCAAGGTGAAAATAAACATATTATTTTATATAGATTCCCTTTAATTGATTAAAAAAGATGTAAAATATCCTAACGATGATCCTAAGATGAAGTTTGTTTATAACTGATTGAATCTGAATTTCTTTTATCCTCTCCATGCAAGTATGTAAATAAAATACAAATAAAAATTTTACATAGTGAAAAAACGCAATTTTTTTATTCTCTTGAATTGATAATTGTTAAATGCAATTTTAAAATATAAGCTCTTAGTTTTAATGAAGAAACAGAGCTTTAATTTATTTAGTACTAGCCGCCTTTGACGACCAGCTGGTTCGCCATGAGTTATGCGCTCTAAAATTTTCAATTAAATCACATATTCATTAGCCTTGAAGTAATTCCGGGCATTAATTGGCCTGAAATTAATATTTTCTTTATGATGATGGACGGAAAGTTCTAAAAGAACACGTTTTCCTAATAATATTCTTTAATTTTATAAATCAGTCAGTTTTAATTATCGGTTATGCTTCCAAAATATTAGTTTTTTTTCTGTGATGTTGCCAGAATATTAAATATGTTTTTTTAAAGAAAGCGAAAAAGGGAAAAATATTGAATTAATGATACAGATATTGCAAACGATTATAGAAATATGCCATTAGGTAGGGATTTCAATGCATATCCTGTCTAAATTCAATCAGGTTAACCGTAAATAAAAAAGATTTATTGAATTAATCATTTAGATATTGCAAACGATCATAGAATCCTTTGCCTTGCATTTATTTTTTTAGAAAGTATCACTTTTTATATTTATGTTATTTTATCCAGTCCCGTGCTGAGAGTTGTATTTCTTTAGATTTGATTTGCGATGATATTTGTTTTTTTTTAATCTGAACTTCCGTCATTCTTTTATTTTATTTGGTCACGTGCTAAAAAAACATGGTTAAAATATTTCTTTAAAAATTCGTTAAAAATAGAAGCATAAGTTATACATTAAAACACTGATACCGTTAGAGAGCTAATTTTTTAATCTTTAAATGGATGTAAAAATCATGTTTGTGTGATAATATTTTCGGAAGTTATAGCGGGAAAACGTCTAAATTTCGCTTAAATTTTAATTAATTCAAGTTCTAATTAAAAATTCGAAAAAAAAAAGGCTCCGAGGTGCACATTCCCGACCTCCAAGGTATACATGTACCAAATTTGGTAGCTGTAGGTCCAATGGTCTAGCCTGTAGAGCGCCAACACACACACACAAGCACACACACACACACACACACATTGAGCTTTATTATAAGTATAGATTAAAAGATAAATTCTTTTCATTACATTTTAAGACAGAATGAAATTTTAAAAGTAAGTGAAGCAATTTTACCTTTGATTAAAGCAATCTTTGGAATTATATGTGCATTGAACTATCAGGTCATAAACTTTATGTCCATAAGTCTTAAGGTGGTCTAATGTCACACCGAGGTTCGTCCAAATATCACTGAGATCTTTAGCATCACTTTTATCCAAAAATGTCTCTTCCGATTCAAAGCAGAAACCTATAAAATTCGTACATTCCAGAATAATTTTAACAATGTAATTAAAATATAATCATAAAGATTCCAATTCTCAAATTAAAATATATAAGAAGGAAATGAAAAAAAAAACCCATAAAAGGAACAACAAGGACTATTGGTTATCAGGGGTGGATACAACGATGATATTCATAAAGTTTTTTTTTCAGCGTAATATATACATATATGATAAATAATAACACCTAAATATAAAAGAATGAGAATATACAATAATGCTACCACAAATTACAATAAAAAAGTGTAAAATGCAATAAGTTTATATATAAATATTTGATCACATGATATAGTATTTGATCAAATATACAATATCCATATATGGCCTACATTATTTTACCAATTACATATTACATACATTATTGATAAAATCTCTGTCTACACTGTTTATATATTTTTCATCTAAACCTAGAGCTCATTGAAAGTGGTACTATTGTATATATAATTTAAACTTCATAAAATGTATTTACATGGCAAAGTTTTTAGTACAATCTTAATTCTAATTTGCATCTCAAAATATATGAAAGAATGCTGAAAAAACGAAATGATCTTAATAGAGAAAAGTAATTTTCGATTTTGGAATATATTTATGAATACACAGAATTATGGGAAATTCGCAAACAATGTTAATTTCAATTAAATCATTCCACAACGTTCAAAAATTATAAATAATAAAGCATTTGGCTTATCCCTTGAGCGAGTTTAAAGATCATTATCTTTAAAATTTCTGTTAAAATGTGGTAAATGCTGTTTTACAATTAAAGCAAATATTTGCCTCTTGTTTTTAGCATATAATTTGTGATTTGAATATTCAGATCGCAAACTGTATCATAAAGGAAATATATGTAATAAAAATTCCATAGAAAGCATTGGGATCATGCAACACATGTTGTTCTGCAATTATTATTTCATAATTGGTTTTACATTTCTTGGCACTGCAATAAATGGAGACAATGACTAGCTTTAAAAAGATGTCAACTAGGACACAAGCTCAACGTTTCGGTACTCAGAGTATTTCTCATGACTGCTTAAAAATAACACTAAAAATTTGAATATTGTGTAACTGTATATGCAATAAAGAGTAACCATGTCATTTATAAAGAATGATTACCAACAATATAAAATTTATATTATCAATTGAGGCTGAAAAAATGTCAAAAAATTTATTATTTCGTATAAAGATTTTCGTATAAAAATAAAAGATAATTTTATGTTTTAATGTGAAAAAAAAGGATAAGGATGGTATAAATTATAAAAGGATGTCAATCGTTAATTTCAAAATTTTTATGATATAGTTCTTTCACAAAAGAATTTAAAATATCGTTAGTTGAAGGATATTTTATTTGTCTATACTTTTTCTTTCAGCAACAAAAGGAGGGAATGATAACTAGTTGTCGGGGAGCACATGGGAAACGGTCAACAATATAAAATTTCTATGATTAGTTTAATCAACAAAATAATTTTTGGTATTATATTATTCAAAATTTTTTCTCTGCCAGTTAGAGTAACATGCTGTAACATTTAGTTTTAAGATGCTGGAATTTTATATTATAGTATAAGATGTGGAGACAATCACCAGTTTTAGAGAGGTACCACATTAATCCATAAGAGTGTAATGGATTAACATAAAAACTATAAAAATATCTTACCAGCTTTACGGAATTATAAAGCATAAGCCATCTATAAAGCATAATCAGATAAAAAATATCTCTACAAAGTTTCTACAATCAAGCGAAGAAGTTAATGCACAAATTTTTAAAAATTTTCATTTGTTTAAATGCATTTATTTCATTTTTACGGTTGGATGGACTAATATAAATAAAAGAGCACTACAATTGTTACTATTTCTGCAAAATTAAGGTTGATGATTATATTTTACTTCCATATTTAAATTCTTTGACAAATCGATGAAAAAAAAAAAGGGAACATTAGCTTAAAAGCAACGTAGACTTTTTAAGGCCTGTAAAAGGAAAGTCAGAGCCAAATACATTATTTTTTTACAGTCTGTGTTATTTTGATATTATTTACTTATCGAAAAGTATCAAAATATTGTAAGTCGGCAAGAAAGTCATACTAACATATATATCGATTAGTCTTATTTGAAATCTAACAATCAATAATCCAAACACAATTTTTAAACATTAAAGCCCCATTTTTACTTTCTCGTATATGAAGAATACAAAAAGGAAGTATTATAATTGTCAAAGGATTCGAACTCAAGACTTTGATCATCCCCTGAGTGCTAAAATTAAATTTTTAGAATTATATCCCCTTTTTTGCAAATTCACTAAATAAAAAAGAATCGACTTGAATCATACAAAGGAAATCAGGCATATGGCTTTTACATGAAATTTGCAAATTTCTGTCAAATTTTGAATTAAATCTATTGAGAAAAAGTCTGGCTGTTCATATCAATGGATATAAGTTTATATGATAATTAAAATGGAGAGAGCGAAATAAATAAAATGTGGTTCACAGAATTAACATCTAATATATATATGTATATGAATCAAATTTAGAGCTTAATTCGTTAAGGGGTTGACCGACTGATGTTTGTACTTTCACAGGCATGTAAAAACGATAATTAAGAAACACAATGATTTAAATTTGTGAAACAATGTATGTGATTTTGTGAGTACAATTGCTATTATTTGTCAAATTTTGCTTTTAATCGTTTGAAGGAAATGTGTTCAAAATACTCGGTTTTCTGGTGCTTGCGCACTTACCGAATCCTGGCGATTAATCCCCAATATAAAACGGAAGGAATCCCCAAACAAAAGGAGTATATTTTTTCTATGGTATGGGTTCAAACTTCGATGAGACCACTCTCGCTGTATACAGCAATAATTAATTTTATTAAAAAACGTTTTTTCTAATTTGCATATTTACCTTTCGTTCTTTTAAAAGTCGAATTTTGATTCTTCTCTAGTTGATCTAGTATGAAAGACTTTTTGAGAATATTGAGATTGCAGACTGTCAGAGCAGGAAAATCCAATTCTTTGGCATGAATTTCTTCTGTCGTGGTAACCTTTGAAAATTTCAAGTATTTCTGAATAAGGAAGGAGCAGTGATATGTGAGCCCAGCCAAGGCAGTCAAAAATATGAGAGTCCATAGTACTTTTCCGATAATATTTTCAGTTTCAGAAATCCTTCGTAAGCCATGAATAGTGGATTGAGAAGCAAAGTTTTTACATAAAACATTTGTAGTCAAGCGAACTTTGTGGTTGGAGTTCATTTGAAAACCTAAATTAAAATAAAGTGAACAATTATTACTATGAAATGATTATGTTATTTATTTCAACATTTGATTATCTATTTTAAATTATTCTAATTTAAGTGATACATTTTTGAAGGGATATAAATCATTGCAAGTCAGAATAAATATTTCGAATTAGTTTCACCATAGTTGTGACTTTAAAAAAAATCCTATTATTTTGTAAAATCTTCTATATATGTTTTGAAGTGTTTAGATTGAGTGTAATACCAGATAGCCATCTACCTTTTTAATTTGTGTTTCATATAAAGAGCAATTAGTATGATTTCATTAATGTATACACAATATATGGAAACAACCGAGACTGCGATCTACTGGGTTTTGAGTGGCTGGTTAACATGAATCGGATTACAGTTGGTCATACTCCAAATCAGCGTTATTCACAAACTAAGATATTTGCACGTTTTAGCATTGAATTGCTCCCTTCGGTCGGATTAGCTGATTAATACTTTTCTTCAAATGAAACACAAATGTCGATCAATATCAAAGAAACCAAACTACAGGAAGGCAATCTGCAGATTTGCTCCTTTTTTGTACTTAGACAGACAAAAAATGTTGGACATTCTTGAAATAAAGTACTGAGTGTTATTGACGGGTATGCAAATGCTTTAACTCAAATAAATGCAAAATTATTAAGCCTGTACAGCATTACATTTTGTTTTTCAACTAAAATTATATAAATATATGAAAAAGACGGCAAGGAATGTAGGAAAAATCGGATATAAAAATATTCAAGGAATGGAAAAATTACATATTGAGCAGTTAAAATATAATTGAGCAGTTACTTTTAGCATTTAATTGAGCAGTTAAAAAAAGTGCTCAATTAAAATCGCTTTGTTAAAATTTTTTTTTTCTTCAAAATCAAAAATGTAGTGGTTAAATGCTTTTATCGTTGAGTTAACAAATTACCTTAAATATTTTGAAAAAAGATAAATATCTTAAGAATACAACTTTAAACGAACTTACAGTGAAGTGTTAGCTCGAAATATAAATAAATGGAGCAATTAATGTGAAGTCATATTCACACGACGAAAGTAACTTCTCATGTCATCTAACATTTAATTACATTTTGTCTAAGACTCGTGACATTATGTCCTTTATCATCTTACAAAATGTGCTTTGCATTCCAAGATTAATTTGGCTGGGAGTTCTTGTCACATGTCACATGAGCATGAAATGACTTCATTAAGCAAACATTTTACATGTTTTTGAAAAATGTTATACAATTATTTTGCGGCACAGGCTAATAGATTTCAGCAACAATTCATATATTAAAACTGAAAAATTTTATGTTTCAACTTTAAAAAAAAATTTAGTTTCATTCTATAAATATGAGACATATTTTGATAAGGAAAGTATTTATGGATGTTTAAAAAACTTAAAACAAAATAACATTTTTAAATTAAAAAAAAATATTAAAAAATGTTGATGCACTTTAAGTTTGAGCAAACGTTTGTTTTTTACTTTAAATCATTTTATTATACATCGAATATATTTTTTCTATTGTATTGAAACGCACACATTAAAAAAACAAAAACAAAAAAACCGTATATAAACAGAAAATAAAAATTTTCAGTCTGATGGCATTTGTGTCATGACTTTTGGTCGACTATTGCAGTTAGATATCAGATGTATGTGAATGGTGATGGCAGGCATAATAGCTGTGTTTGAAAAGTACTATTCTTAAAAAAAGTCATATGCTCAATATAAAAAAAATTCTATTTCTTTTATAATTTATAACTCTATCTGAAATTACTTTTTTTCTGCTATGTTTGAATTCCCGGAAACTCTTTATTGCGCCCAGTTATAAAATAAGCACCCTATTGTGTTTCGATGGTGTTTTTTTATTGCTTTAACGACCCATGTCAATATTTATCTATCACGCCATATAGAAAGTTCAATGAAAAGAATTCCTTTAACAGTTTTAAGGTTAAAAAGCAAAGGTATTAAAGTATTTATATACGATATTTACATGTACTAGACATTTTAAAATTATTCCAGTTTTGTTTTAAAAAATATTTAATATTGCATATTAATCCAAATAAATGTATGGAAGTGAGCATTGTTGATCATACATATATAATGTGATAATAAATGATCAATGACTATCATGACGCATATTTTAATTCTAAATTATATCGTTATGTATTAAGGTAAGGCGAAAGTTAATAAAAATCACTTGATTAAATTTGTAGAAAGGCATTAGGAATATTTTACATTGCAAATTATCTTTAACCAATTTTTAGAATTGTCAAATTTAAATGGTATCATAACAATAAAATACAATTACTAAAATTAATTATTCTTTACTCATTTATTACATAATTTCACCTTTGGTTGAATAATTAAAAAAAACTCGATTCCGCATAGAATGATTAAAGACAATTAGAGATTCCAACAAATGCATATTCAAATCTAGTTTGTGGGTAAAAAAAATTAGAACTGTTAAAACGATGTTTGTTCATTGCTGAATGAAGCTGATTGCCATAGTATTAGCTCTGAAACTGAAAATTTAGGAAATTAACACTTCTGCTTCGTGCAATATAAAAATAACTTTTTTAGTTTTAAGTAATGATTGGCAAGTAAGCTATGAAATTGTATTTAAGTAGCAATTTGTTACAAATATTTTGATTTTTACAAAAAAAAAAAAAATCATATAAATAAGGCTTAAAAATGCTTTTAAAATTCAGACTTAAAATTTTTTTTTCGAAATTAGAGGATCCCAATAAACTATTTTTATTCCTATGAGAAGCATTCTAATAAAGATATTATACATGTCCATCTAATAATGATAAAATTTAAATGAGGAAAGGCCTGTTTAAAACTATATATATTAGATATGCATTTGATAAGGCGTTCTTAATTCCAATATTTTTTATGTATATGGGTTAAAGTGATGAATGGAGTGATAAAGTTATTAATTGAGTTCAAAATGATATAGAATATTAAATTCCTCTCAAATATACAATGCGAAAGTAAGCGAAGAAAAATGGGTGAAAGCTAAAATAAAAGATATAATATTCAGTTTAAAATGTAATCAGTGAACATAATATTTATTACTAGAAAATATCACATGCAGACCTACGCTAAGTTAAAATATTTTGTAATATAAAAATTATACTTTTCGTTTGTATATTTCCTAAATAAATATTTACATTAATTTCTGTACTTCCTTGTACATTACATCAGATCGTAAACTAATTTCACTTGCATCTTTATCTATGAACATAATTCTTTTACCCTTTAATGTTCATATAAATAAGATCTCCTTAAAAAAAATAAGTTTAATAAATATGTAATTAATTTGTTATTTCACTAAAATGATTCAAATCGCAGTGTTTTATCGCAGTAATTTTATTTACTGATTTTGACATATATGAAACGACCTTTTAATATATATGATTTGTAAATTCAAAATACGTGTAAACATCTATACTTCGCTCGAAATCCATATTTCACATTCTTATGAGATCCCTTTAAATTTTTTACCTACTAATACTGAGGAATTTGAGAACAGTATTCACTATACACATTTTCGTTAGAATAAAATTCATGTGCATTTATATGGTAAAATGATAATTTTAAACTATTATAGAATGCTTTAAATAGGTAATAAGTTAATTTTAAAATAAATTATTTCCTGTTTTTTTATGCAAAGATAACTGCTTTATTTGAATCTATAGAAAAATTAAAATATTAAAATAAATCAAGGCTTTTCACAGCCTTTTTTCATAATTGGAATCTGAACAAATTGCAGAGATCTTCATTGAATTTCACAATGATAGAATTCAAAAAATAGATCTTGACATTTTATTTCATTATAATATCTCAAATAGTTTAATGAGGACGTAAATAAACGTTTCCTTATTATGTGTTTTTTGAAATAATGAGAATGTTTCTGGAATGTTTTCTGAAATAATGAGAAATTATTAGTTGGGAAATTTTATAATGCAAACAGAGTCTTTAAAAAATATAATCTGTTGATAACTTAAATTATGAATCAAAACAAAATTTCTAATTAGGAAATCTTGTCAATTTTATTTACAAATTTTTGGTTGTTCAAGCAGACCCTAAATTTTTTTTACTAACATATTCATTTAAATACAAGTAAATTCAAATATTTTGGATAAAAATCTTAAATTATTTGCTATTTTGTAACATTAACATTTTTAATATTTTTATTTAATTACTATTTATGCCAAGAATGATTCTAAGAATTAAAAAAAAAATCTAAATTTTCGAAAAACACATTCTGTTCAAATAACTTAATGTTTAATACGAGTTTAGAAAAATTGCTTACCTTATTTTGACGCACTAATGTTGTCTACTTGATTTTTCAAATTATTATCTTCAAACAAGTATTCAAGCAGTGAAATGCTTTATAGAAGGTGACCGAGGAACAGTTTTATGAATTTGCCATACATTACCGATCACGAAAACCCAATTTGAAAGAAGTTTTCTCACTAAGTGGTGATGTATTTCTTTATTCTCTTGGATATTTGTTCGCTCGCTTCTTATTGGTTCATTAGATCTGTAACCATGGCAATGAATGGTACTTCAGCGACGTCAGCTTTTAAGAGCCAATACGAAAATTTACGGACAAAAGAGATTTTTCTATTTAACACTTTCGTTCATGAATCTAAAAAGTATATTTCAGATTCTAAACGAGACATAATCACATTAGTAAAGGGGGAGGTTAAACTGGTAAATAATAGGGTTTGTTGATGATAGATGTCTGTAGTTACAGTATAATGAGATGCCTGTAGTTACAGTATAATGAGATGCCTGTAGTGGATAAAAATCAAAGAAACACATTTTTATCTTTATTTAATTTTTTTTTGCTTCTTGATCGCTGTGCATAAAATAGTTGAGTAGTTGCGCATTATAAACAGATTTGATTTAAGCTAAAAATAATGGTATTTAAAGATTAAAAAAAAAGAGAGAAGTATTTTTGTTTTGTAAAATCCTACCGTAAACCATTTATGTATGTCCATCCAGACAAATGTTAGTGTTTTCCTGATTCTGTGTCACTGATTCAACATCAAAAAAGAAAACCAAATAATATTTTTAAATTAAAATAAACATCAAGTAAAATCATATATGATTATGCAAGCCAGCTATTAAAGTCCACAATACATGGCCATAAATGTAAATATCTCTCTCAAAGCAAATAAAAGCGAGATATTTTGATTAAATGCTGCTAAAAATTAGTTGATCACTTAGTTAAAATCGTAAAATTTATTATTTTGTTTTCAAGTATAAATCTCTATTCGTAATAAAAGCGAAGGTGTTTATGCTTATTTGTTAGCGCTCTACAAGATAGGCCATAAAATCTTACAATATATACCTTGAAGGTGAGAATGTACCCGTATAGCGAGTGTTTTTCGAAATTTTTATTACAATTCTAATTAATAAAATACTGGACAGATTTTGAAGTTTGACGTTGATAATACGGTGAAATATTTTCAAACAAGAATAATTTCTGTACCATTTGAAATTAAAAAAGAAACGAATTTAATGATTCCAATTTCTGATTTTTTTCTTAATTTTGATAAAATATTTTGTGCATTATTTGTAACAATTCACTTCATTATTGCAAGGAAATTTAAGCCATTCTCATAGTATATATAGTACTAATTTTAATTTTATTTTATAGTTGAAAAGTAATGAGCGATAATTATGTGGATATTTCGATTTGATTTAAGAATTTTATCCGGCCACCAAAAAAAAAAAAAAAAAAAAATTGTTTTTTGAATTTTTCACCAAATGTAGTTCAACTTTGAAAACAGTTTACTATCATTTATTATAAGATTGTGAAATTTGGTGATTTTTTTTTACAGTTGGGCCTAATTTTGCGGCAGTTGGTTTAAAACCAGGCGCTTTTTTTAAGTCTTACTATACATTTCCTGTTCGCTGGTAATACTGTAAATCATTTCTTGCTTTCTAGTTTTATTTCTTTATTTTTTGATGGAATGATTTTACAGAAAAATATAATACGAGCAAATTATATAATAAATGAGCAATAATATTAGCCTAAATACGAAACGCTGGATTCAATTCACATTTCATATCAAGGATAATTAAGTGAAATTACTGCATTGTACCAGACAGCACGTAAATAGATGTTAGATGATTCAGACATTAACTTCTATTGCGACATGTCTCCTAAGGGAGATTCATGTGCATGATAAATAAAATAAGTGGTATATCTAATTCTAAAGCGCGATTTAAACATTAGATCTGGGTTAACGCCAATCAGCGTCTTATACCGCGAATCGAATCCAAGCTTATAGAAGCTGATTGACGTTGTTTTTGCTCAGGTGGTTTTAAAAACATAAACGGCATAAATGCGTATCACAGTTTGATGTTTAAAAGTAATTTATTGAGGGAATCATAAATATGTAAAGTTGGGCAAAAAAATTAAAAAAATTTTATTCACAATTAATATTTTAGACGAACAAGCGAATAAGCTGATCTCCAAAGGCAGATAGTATAAAAATATTTTTTCTTTTTTTCGAGTCTGAAAATTATATGCATCTAAAGATATATATAGATTCGTATATAATATAAATATAAATGAAAGTTGATATTGGATAGGTGTCCGCCTTTAGGTATTTATACGACTCTGTTTTTAGTATCTACATAGTACAGCCTCTCTAAATGTTGTATAAGTAGGTAGAGCTTCGAGAAAATAGATAATTACAGTGGCATTAAAAACGATAGAAAATAACTGGTGTCAATTTTCCTTCAAGAGAAATATTTTTGGGGAAATTATTGCAAGCTTTTGTATTGTACTTTTTCATTTTTATTTATATGTACTTTTAAAACTTTTTTTTACTTGAATTACTTTGCATTGATCTTTCTTTCTACCTAAAGAATGAAACGCTGCGCCAATTCTTTTGCTTTGGTCGCTTTTAAGAATTGATCAGAAATACCAGACTCAATAAGAATAGTTTGGAAAATGCCCGTTTTAATCTCCTCCGGGGTCATCTAGAAATGAGGATGAGAGGCTTCCTGCTTGGTAGTTGGATCCCGCCATCCTGGAGACTACACGAAAAAGTGGGGCTTTGGCTATTCCTATCGATGATGGGCGTACTTCCTTAGGGAAGGGTTGTACCGTGTCCAGTTATGACCCGTAGAACTCAATCATAGTTCTCGCCAGTGTTGCTATTCCGGCGGTCCGGTCATTCAGTATTAATTATTCGTGTGCCTTCGGACATGTCGGAATGTCAATGATATTACCATGCCCTTTTTAAAATCTCAATATATTAAAAGTAGTAAGTAAATATATAAAAATCGAATTTCTACGTTTTACAGAATATTAATTAAGTTGTTAAGAAAATGTTTATTATCTAATTAAATCAGTTGTGAGCTAATTTTTCTAACCGTTTAGTGTTCAGAAATAATTCATTGAAACTTAAGATTTAGTTTCAAATACTTAAGCTTTTATTTAAAGCTTTTAAAATCTTTATAACATTTTAAGGAAATCGTTAAGTTAAAAGGTTAATTAAATAAATTAAGTTGTTGATCTTATTAATAGATACAGAATTTTAAGTTTTTCGTCTACAGGATTTCAAATTCCATGTTTTTTTAAAAGTTTTTATAATATGGTTGAATTACACTTATAAATACCTATTTAAAACGGAAAAATATATTTAAAAACAATCCTTCTCCTCCCTTTCTCAAGTGACTGGAGAATAAGGTCAGCTATTCTGTTCATCTACCTGTGTGTCAACATATTCCGTCCTAAACGGTTTGGAGGGACATTCAACTGCTGTGGTTGTAATGAGTTGGGAAGCCAACTGCAATTTGCAACCAGCTGCACTCTAATGAGCTCATTTCACTTAACCAAGCTCTCAAACAATGTTGAACAACTCTAGTGGGAAAGAGTCCTTACTAACCGACTCTGGAGGGTTAAGATAAGAAAACTAGCACAATTTAACGTTGAAAACGAAGGTATTCTCTTGAAAATTAAAAGTAAAGTTGCGATCGATTAAAATTGAGACTTAGATTCTCCTCTCTGAGAAGAGATTCAAGAATTTTTCTTTGTATTTTTGTTAGTTATTTCTCTTTTGAATAAGCATTTGCTTAAAATTTTTTTTTCTCTACTAAATGTTTGTATTTCTGTGAAAATTTTTTTGATTGCATTTTCTATCATTGTTATTAACTAGTGTTCTTATTTTATCATATAAAATGTTTAGTGATGCATTGTTTTTACGATTTTGTCAATTATATTCCTATTTCTAAGAAACAACTCATATACTGTACTTAGAATCTGTAAATTCAAAGGTATTGCATGTATTTTTCGGCATCAATCGGGTAAACTCGAAGGACTTGAACTATTCACGTTTCTCCTTTGTGGCAGTTAAGACAACTCGATAGCAACAAAAACATGCGATAGGTTAGTTGCGAATACAGTCTGCGTTTTTAATTTCACGTATATCTACTTAACAGACAGAGAACCCTTCGATTTCGAGCTTGGAGGATATACAGTGACGTTAATGTCAATCTTTTATTTTTCCCATTAGCATTGAAACTAGCCGTTGCTCAGGTAGTAACGTAATAAATTTCTGCGTAAAACTATTTTCAAGGCAATAAGACGATAGATAAATTAATTCTTTGAAGGAATGAAATTCTAATTGTTTCTCAACACGTGTAACATTTTATTATTAAAAGAGTAAAAATCATTTTGCACAATCTTTGAGACATTCATAAAAAAGTTTAACACACCCCTAAATGCTCCTAATTTTCTTTCTATAAAGAATATATTTATGCGAATATATTCAAAATAATTAATAGATTCTTAACGAACGAAAAGTACGATGGAAATTTAAATTACGGTTTTTATTCATATGCATATATTTCTTGTAATGATTATTTTTTCCATCAAATATAATTCGAGCTTTGAAGGCTACAGAAAGTTTTTTTAAATATTAAACGAAGCAATATTTGAAAAATGTGTAACGGAGCAAAAATTGTCCCCAGCAGTCATGATTGAAGAATGCTTGAACTGCATGAAATGAATGAATATTAATGAAATTCCCGACTAAAACTAAGAATGCTGATTGTTTTGTGACTAGAGAGATCTCTAATGAAGAACTATCTGAATTACGTATATTAAAAGAAAAAATCTCAATATGAAAATTTTTATTTCATCTAGTTAACAAATGCTCAAAATCTTGGTAAAGGACATTAATTCCTATTGTTTCAGTAGTATTCAACACAGGGGATACCTGAAACAATGTTGCATATTACTTCAATATATCTTCACTGTGTTGCAAAACTAAAGTGAAGGCCTTTTATATTAAATAAGATTTGTTTCTCTGTATTCTTAAAACAATAATGGCAAATAAATGTGCTTCGCTTTATTCATAGGCGCTGTACTGAAGATACATTTCAGTTTCGAATTACGAAGAGTTGTCCCAATAATTCGCTTTGGAGGAAAACGGAGGACAAATTTTATTTTCATTCTTAACAAGTCTTTGATGATATATCAATTTTAGATTCTTCTCCAGCTTGTCTTCTGCTATCGTTTAGAAATGCCTTTCAAAATCCGATTTTTGTTGATGTTATTCCAAATATGAATTTTTGAGACAAACGTGTCCTGACATTTTGAATTATTTTTAAAACTAAACGGGTTTTATAGGAATGACCATTTTCTGGAATTTTATACAATTCTTTTGGAATGATGATTAAGAAAGAAATGAACCAAAAGCTTTTTTGGAAAAAATGTCTTTTTAGGCAGTTGTATATTAACTGTAATAATAAATGCGTCATACTATAAATGAATAGTTTTATCATAACAAAGAGCATTCAACAATTATTAATTCACCATTGTTGAAACTGTATTGACCATACTAATACGTAATATTAAACACCTTATATTTCATAATGACAGAATCTGAAATAAAATGTTTAGCAAATCATGATAAAACTGTGCAATAAATTTAGATGTAACCCTAAGGTCAAATTTGCAGTTTTTCAAAAATTTAGTATATTCAACAGAGATTTTTTTAAGTTTGGCTTAAAGCTATCATTAATTAAAAAACTAAATAATTTTTGTCTAACTTTCACTATACACACTCTCTCTCTCTCTCTCTCACTCACACACACATACACATATATATAGTAGGACGTATAAAAGGCATTCACACAAAAGTCAGTAAACTATAAAAAATCTTTCTTAGAATTGTTCTCATAATTGCAGTCAACATTTAGTGTAGGTTACATTTCTCGAGTTGAATTACATTTTTATTGCGATTCATTTTAATAATCTCAGACCTTTTTGTTTTACTAAAATGATATCTAATCTCTGAAGTCATTTGCAAGATTTGGCGATTTTCGCAAATTATGTTAATACTTCATTCATGGATTTCAATAGAATCACATAACACTAAATAGCAACTTATTCACAAAAAATGATCTTCCATCCAATTAAATTTTACATACAGTACCAAATTCCAAATATACAATCAAATATCCTAGAAAGCGTGGTAAGTCGCAGCAGCATGGGCGATAGCGCGAAGGATTTTTAATTATAAATTGTTGTTTTGGATCTTGCCATGATGAAATGCGATTGTTGTTGAGTTGTATTTATTTACCTTTCATGTTTTTTAGCTAAAATATTTTTGTCAGCAAAATTAATTCAAAAGCCTCTGAATTTTAAAATATTCCCAAATAGCCATTTATCTAATGTTGGCTATGATATCCAACTACTTTTGAGGTGCTATCATTGTGTTTTTATAATATATTAATATTATAAATGAAGATTTTGGGCCTATTTTTATAAGCTCTGAACCCTCATTTATAATATTAATTTTTCAGTTTTAAAATTATAGTAATGTTATATAATTCATAAATATGAATGTGTAAATAAAAGCTTTGAAAAATTATGTAATAAGTAAATTTAAACACATGAATAAATTAATATTAAACTGATTCGACATTTAACTTTCATTTTAAATTAATACTAAACTGATTCATCATCTAACTTTTGATTTGATTTTTCGAAAATTATTGTTTTCTAACTTAACTTTTTTTACGAGGGATTATTAACAAGTGATGAATCAATATATACTCTTCAATTTTAAATAAACCGTCACTTTTAAGTCAAATAATTTAATATAACATTAACCATAGGTTCTTTAGGGGAAATATTGACATTTAATGCCGAGGTTTCGTCAAGCATTCCATACTTGGATTGCCTTGACTTCAATTTATCATTTCTTATCTGAGTTCTGATCGGTTTATTGGGAGTAATGTCACTTTTGGTACATTGGGTCCTGTTACATAAAGAAGTACGTTAATGAAGTTTCTAATCGATATTGGTTTCGATTTATTTTTACAGCGAATCAAACCAGCAAGGTTTCAGAAGAGGCAACGTTGTATACACACTTCATCTGAGCTGACAATTAGCACATCTATAGACCAACAGTGTCTTTTAATTTTTCACTGACCAGTTTTTTTTTATTTTCATATTTTTTTTTTCATTTTTCATCTATAGAAATGAAAGATAAGTTTTTGTGCAATTTGTTTTCGAGGAAATTTCAGAAAACAAGCGAATTTTCTACAGTTATCTGTGTATATGTGCTCTCTATTGACCATTGTCTTTGCGGAATTTGTCTGTTCTACTCTCCAAAGGATTAAATCATGATATAACATTAATGCAAGTTAAAAAATATACCATTAAGCTATTTAATAAAATAATTTTTTGCGGTGAAAAACATTTTGTTTATACCGAAGAAAAATTAATAAGTTTCAATTTTAAAGCAAATCTCAGTTTATTTACTTCTGTGAATTAAAAGAATAGAATATTTAAAATGAATAAAATAATGAAAGCACTAGAATGTAGATTAGATTCCACTGTCATCGTTAGCATTAAGTCCGTTTTTTATGCATATCATTGTATTTTGGTTGGGATAAAGTCAAATGAGAATTAAAAATCAATTTGTTTTCATTGGCTGTTTTATTTCTTTTTATATAAAGTACAAATCGATTCTTTTTTTAAAAAAACAATTCACTAACAAATAAATTTACATTAGACAGCTTTGCAATGATTTTTATTTAATAATGTTCAACTAATCACTAATTAAAAATCAGTTTCAGCATTGTAAAGATAATTTACAATAACTATATCATAAGTTCTTATGTCTAGGTAAAATGTACCATCATCAATTATGAGGAATCATATTTAAAATAAAAATACATGGTTGTCAGTAATGGCTGTTCATCACTTCATGTTTTTTATGGAGAAATAATTTATTAGTGTAAGTTGTATTGTATATAGGTAATTATAAATTGAAAATTATTATTATTATTAAATAGGTTATTATAAGTTAATTGTATAATATTTAATGTATTAGTTGTAAACATCAAATTTATCTTTGGGCCAATGAAGAGCTTTATCTTTATGTGAAGATGCAATATTTCCAGTTTTCATTCAAGTCATTGGGTTAGTTGGGCTGGTGAAATCGAAATAGGATTCCTGGGTTTATGAGATAAAGAAAAGCTCTTCTCATACATACAGGGTGATTAATTTTGTAAAATAATTATTAATTAAAACCCATGCAAATAACTTTTGTGCAATAATTTGACTGAAATAATTTTCAATTGCCAAAACATATATATATATATATATATATATATATATATATATAAAGTGTTTTATAAATTTTAAGTAATGGTTATTTTTAGATCTTTTCATGACTACTGTCAATGGTGATGCAACATTGACTGAAAAGATTTTCTTGTCTGTTCTGAGCAGAATGATTAAACATGATAATCCTCAATTAAAGCTGAAGCTAAACAATCCGAAAAACAAAATTTCACTGAATGTTGAGTTAAAAGAAAATTCTTACTTTAGGTAAAGTTGAAGTGAATCTGGATTTATTATGCATCAATTCTGCTTAATCGATATGCTTTTAGACTTGCAGGGCGGCATATATTGATCAGGAAAATATATTGAGTAGGAATAATTTCCTGGGGACCAGCACTTTAATTAAAGGATACATATTTTTTCATTGGTGACTGTTTCAGGAAATAACTGATCTCTCTTTTTCAATACATCCGTTCAGAAAATATTGTACAGTCATCAGTCGATTTTGATCCTTGTTTCCGTAGCGCAGATGTTCATAGAATGAATAGAAAACCTTCAATTATCATTAATAATTTACGCAAGGTTCTTGGAAAATTTCGAAACACACGTGTTTTATATGCATTTACCCTCAAGCACGTGCATAGTAACAATGCGTGTGGCTAGGAAATATGTTTCATGGTTCAAAGAGACAAAATAACAAAATATTCAATCAGAAAGTCAAATATTTTTTGGCTCAACCTTTTTAAAGTTTTTTTGCGAGTGCTGCTTTAATTTATATATAATTTATTTTTATTTGATATCCAAGAATCCCCATTTCCTAAGGTGAAAAATGAATTTTTACTTTTGTTCCAGGATTTATGGGATGCATTTTATTGGTAGGCCTTCTGATTGCATACAATTATTTAGTTTTGACCTTTTTATTGCAAATTGTTTTTCTAGGGGAGACAAATTATGTCTAAAATGTATTTATTTGATCAAGAATCTATATTTCTTGATTAATACTATATTTATGTCATTTTTTTTTGCTGAAGTTATTTTTTGTTCTTAATTTTTTTAAAAGCGATAGAAATTCGATTTAACTTGTTTCAATAATTTAAAAAAGTAATCTATACCCTATTTTACAAAAAATTTAAAATAATGTTTGAATTCTTTTATGCATAAGACTTTAAAATATGCATTCATAATGAATAAATATTAATATATTTCGTCAAGTATGGACATTTTGTTCAATTTGGACCATAGAGAGAGAGAGTTAGTGTTTATCGACTGCTTGGAAAAATTACAATAGGTAATTCGGATATCAAATTTGAAACTCACTGAAAAAATCATAAAAAGGCTGGGTGCAAGATGTCTAGACGTAAATGACGAGGGTAATAATACTGAACAAATCACCGTAATCTCAAAAATTCCTGTTTAGCTGGAATATGAAATGGCTTTTATAGCTTATAGTTATAAAATAATTTCCGAATTATTTGAAACTTTTTGAAATTTTTCTCAATATTAAATGTTTTTTCAACTGAAACATTTGAAATGATGTTTTAGATGAAAATCTTAATGAATCATCTTTAGAAATTTTATTTCTATTTCGCAGACAGTCAAAAATATAGCTGTGCGTGCTTTATAACAGGTGTGAACAAGTGGAGTAAAAGGATGTGATAGGAGCATTTATTAATTTTCAGAGGGGAATTCTAGTAATCTGACCTTTCCTCAAAAAGTTCTAAAAAAGTTATTTAAAAGCAAAATTGTGAGTATATGTATGAAAAGCTCCAACTGATATTATAGACATTTATATAGAACAAGAGGTTAAAAGTTATACGGTTTTTAGGGAGAAATACATATGTCAGTACTGTTATTGACCTATAATAAATTAAATGGAACCTCAAATATCTGAAAGAAAGGAAATGAAATGAAAATTTATCTTATCTGTAATAAGTAAGGTGTTTAAAAATCACTACAAAGTAGTGATATATTAACATATACAGGGGGATTCAAATTAAAGTATTCCTGTTTGGGATCCCTTGGCTAGAGAATCATTCGACGCAATGCCTTCATATTTGGAGGATATACATTTAAGGCAATGGAAAATTGCAGCAAAAATTATAAAAAACCCCTCTAGGTGAAATGTGGCTCTGTGGTCAATTTAAGGTTATGAATATTAAACAGGATACCAACAACAAAGGACTGAATACATGTTAAGAATGTAATAAATTTTACTACATGCACAAACTTTTATTAATACACAAAATATTTTTAATTTCAATCATAGTAACAAACTAAGGATAGCAAAAACAGCAAACAAAAGTTTCACAGATGGTTTTCAGATTCACAGCAGCATGTAAAAGATCGGGTTCGATGCCATGCACTTGAAAGAGTTTCTGTTTCTTCTCTTGGCAGGGCATCCCAAACAGGGATAATTTAATTTGAATTACTCTGTAATTATAGAGGGAATATGCTTTCAGACCGATAGTTAACCTTCTGTTCTGTTCGGGTTTATATGATCCGAAATGAAATGTGCACGTTCATAAAAAATATAACACAGGGATATTTTCATGAAACTTCTTGACATATATAAGGAATATTTTTTAATTTATACCTAATGAATCGTTCGGGTCCATATGACAAGATGAAAAAAATCATTTTTTTTCTCATACATGCTTAATTTTGTTTGAAATAATTCAAAAGAAACGAATAACAATAACTTCACAAATTTATCCATTTTCGAAACCTGTTTTATTGATGTATGTGTTAGATTACATGACAAAAGTGAGTATGCAAGATCAAAAGACGATTGTCAGGGGGTCAAATTATTTGCTCTTATTGCAACGTTTCTTTTTTTTTCTGATGTATTTTGCTTTCTCATGTACTGTAAAAGAATTGTGCCCGTGACTGAGAGAGAAAAAATGGCAAATGGCATAAATTTGAGTCACTCTGATATTGCGAAACCAATAGAAGCTTCTGATCCGGGTATGAAAATCATACAAGTGATGAAATTGAGACTGAAAATTCTGACAAAAATTTTGATAACGACATTCATCAAAAGAACTATAAGGAGAGTATTCAGTCCCACAATCAGTGAAATAAAGTGGAAGTTGGATACCCCGCCACATTCTTTTCAATCAATGGTTACTAATATTATAAAAATACTCTAGGGAACATAAGATATACAATGGCAAAGATAAAAGACATAAAAGTTCACTTGAGATAGTATTCAATTCTACGATTGAAAGCGAAATTATGAAAATAACTAATATTGAAGGATAAACAGTTTATTGAAGAAAGGGGAAATAATATCGAAAATAAAACTTTTCAATTATATATTGGATTATTACTATTGATTGGTGTTTATAAACTGTCAGAAATATATTTAGTGTCCTCGAAATGTCCCTCGGAACATTTTGCACTATGTGGAGAGTTGATCGTTTTTATAATAAATTTACTTGTCAAGAAAGAAGAAATGTGGATAAATTAGCTGCAGTGCCAGAAATCTGAGAAAAGTGGATAGTAATTCTACCAAAATTACATAATCCGAATGAAAATATTCCGGTAAAATCAAATTTTCTAAACGAAGGATATTTTTGGAAGAACTGAGAAAAATCATCCATTTTTCCACACATTGAAGCAAGATTACACCTACCAAGAAATGAGGACTCGATAAATACAGTGAATAAAGAGGAAAAGGGAAAACGTGCCATCGGGATCTATTGAGAATACTTCATTGTGTGCCAAATGTGGATGATGCAAGCAACGACAGCAAAACTAATATGTTATGCTGCAATTGTAAGAATCCCATTTGAAAATTTCATAAACTATTATTATTCAAATTGTACAAAAGCGATAAATAGCCCATTTGTTGCCTAAGCAATTTGTGGCTTCAACAATTTGTTGCCTTTATATTTTGAGGCTCAAAAACCATCAAGCGAAAACAATATCATGTTCTCACATGGTAATAAAAGTAAGCTTTAATTTCGAATATGTTTCTGTTATTATTTCGTGTTCTGCTTCATATTATTGTAAGTTTCAATTTCAAATATTTTTTCTTATTTTTATAAATGCTTTATACTATTAGATGTATTTTTAAATCTATATTATTATTGTCTAAATAATTTCCTAAAAGGTACCTGTCGATTACTGGAAAAAAGGTTATTTTTCTAAGTCGCGTCATATTGACCTGAACGCTACATACGTGAAGTAAATACGAACTGAACAGCAGGGTTAAGTTTTGACTCAACGCATTGCAAAAATCAATTTAATATTAGAAATTTGCAATGAGGATTAAAATCAAGCCTAATTAGCCCTAAGCTTAATTAGTCCAAGTCAAGCCCTAATTTTTCAGCCTTAAATTAAACGATCCAAATCTATTTTAAAATGACAGATAACAAACAGATCTTATTTACAAAATAATATTACTCTAAAACAAAGAGAATTTGCATTTTATACTCATTACTTTGTTGAAAATAATAAAACTTAAATACATAAAACTAAGAAAAATATAAAAATAATTCTCATCAATAATATTTAAAGATATTTTGAATTAGTATTCTGTATTTGGTAGTGCATGTGCATTAAATTTTTTTTTTGCGAAATTCCATCTAAATATTATGTTATTTCTGGTAATGATATCATTTTACACCCAAATGATAAGTTGAGTTCAAATTTTAACTAAAGGATTATCATTGATTACTGTTCTTATCAGTAAGAATTATTCTCTTTCTGATTGAAATAACAGGAGATTTTCGTACTTACATATTCTATGGGGTCGTTCGGAAAGTAATTTCGTTTTTTCCTGACAAAGGATTTAATTGCATTTTTCGCACCCAATTTCATACTTAAACCGCAAAATCATTTTATGTTTTAAGAGCTGATATAGCAAGGCTTGAGTGTGAAAAAGTGCAGCTGATTCTTGGATGGTGCCCTTTTAAATATGGAGAGCAATAAACAGCATTTTCGTCATTTTTTTCTTTTTTGCTATATAAAAGGTAAAAATGCTGTCAAGCCAGAAATGAATTAGCCAATATGTGTGGAGAAGATGTGTTAACAGTACATCAGTACCAGAACTGATTTGCAAAATTTTTCCTTCAAATGAGGAGGCCAAAAACCACCTCGATCAGTTTTTTTTACAGCAAAGACCAAAACTTTTATGAGCGTGTAATCATGTTACTACCAAAAATATGGCAAAAGGTATTAGACCAGAATGGCAATTTTATAATTTAATAAATAATTTATTCATTAAACTAAAATTTCTTTTCATTTTGACAAAAAAATACGAAATTACTTTCCGAACAACCCAATAAAATCTAGTTCAAAACTTTAAGGAAATTTTCTATTTTCTTAGATAGATTTTAAATTTATGTTTGCTTATTTAATAACATTTCTTATTTGAGTTTTAATTCGTTTATTTCATTGTCTGATTTAGAGTAATTTAAACAAGTTTCTGAATTTTTATATAAAAGTTTGTTGCATTTATTGAGATTTTATTTATTTATTATTTATTATTAATTTATTAATATATGCAATAGTGCACTGAAAAAGAATTTATACTTGAAAGAGCATGGTTCACTTCTAGATGTAAGATTAAAAGATGTGACATCGAGTTTTCACAGTCCATATTTAAAAAAAATCAGTATTCTTAATTGGAAATTTGTAAACAGTTTCTTGAGGAAATCATCTATAAATTGTGTTTATAACCTCCAAAATACCAAAAAAACAGATTCTTGAGGTAATAATCTATAACTTGTGTTTATAACCTCCAAAATACCAGAAAACAGATTCTTGAGGTAAATCATCGATAACTTCTGTTTATAACCTTTAGAAGACGAGAAATAATAATACATTTTTTAAACCGAAAAGCTTGATCAAAACATGTATAAGGAAAATATAGCGTATGAAGTTAAATTATTGGGATATATACTTATTTAAAGATAGTTGCAGTTAAGTTTGTTATGTGACTGTGGCATCGTATGTATTTACTTCATTTTCCAAAATGTCTTGTATAGAAAGCTGCAAACCAGGTTTTGCTTAAGTAATAGAATGAAATGTTTATATTTGCATTTATTGCTCTAGTCATTTTTACATATAAGCACACAAAGAGTGTCTCATGAAAATACCCTTGACCCCGATTGTAAATGCTATGATTGGGGTATGCGCATTGGGTCATACAGTAAGGCATTTAATTACAGGACTTAACATCCCAAGTTTGACAAGTGGCGGTGCTTTCAATCATATTGATATTAGCAACTCTCTTCATAAAATGGAATCTCTCATTCACTCATTTAAGGCTACAATTTAGGCCTTGCAGATTGCTAGCTCCAGTAGTAGATCAGAACTTACTCTTATAGTTCTTCTCAATTCACCTTAAATCACATGAAGAGGATATCTTTTTCGGAATGACTGAACAATGACTTTCAATTTTTCTATCTGAACTGTTTGTTTTGGGTAAATTAACATAGCAAACGATAACGAATTATTCGGTTATTTTTGACTTTTGTCAACTAACTGCAAAAAAATAAATAAATAAATAAACCATGTTAAATATGAAATTAATGTTGTTAAAGCATAATAGAAGGTAATTTATTTTTTTAAAGGTTATTTATATGTTCAAGAAGATGTTTGTTTTCTGATTATACAAAAATAATAAATAGTCAAGAAAGAGCTAACTGTTAAAGCACCTTGAAAAAACATAGTAATGTAAATTTAGAATTTGTATAACAATCCAGAAATATGAGCACTTTTCTCTCATAACGAAAGAATTTTACTGATTAGAATTATTGTTCTTTTTATATTTGTTTATGGGAATTTCAATCAAGATTCAAATTTAAAAAATGAACGTTGTTTCATATCGTTTTTAAACTCAATTTGTAAGACAAATGGAAACTATATTATATATTAGCATGTAAAGAAACCTATTATTATTACTATAAACTTGCAAAAATAAATTATATCCATAAGTATATATTTTTAACATGTTGAGACGTAAATTATCGTATGTTGCTGAAGTTTTTTGCTTTAGTTGAAGGAGAATATTTTAGTATCAATAAATAAGTCAAAGGAATGCATTATTTACTTCGTAAAAATGGCGGAACTAGAGCTCTGACTGAACATTTTATTGCCTTCTTACTTTGCCCAAAGGCACAATTAACATTGTAAAACCTTTCAAAGAAAGTGCAACTGCTTCACGAAAACCATTATAAATGTATTTTACAAAATTATTTGCATGAAAGCGTGATTTCGTGCTTTAGAGTCATTGATTGGAACTCAAGTCAGCTGAGTAATTGTTGACTGAAGTGCTGCCACTTTATTGCTGCGCCTTTCTAAGTAAATGATCCTTTCAGCAATCGAAAAATACAATGGAATTCTCTTATTGCAAGTATTTTAGATTTGTGTCCTCAAGGTTAATTAGACATTTAACATGCAATGAGAAAGGTTAAATTCCAGAATTTTTTGGTAATTTAGTTTAGAATATTTTGCAAAAGAAAACATGATTCATTATTGAAGGTGATTTTACTTAGATTTTGAGAACTAAATGATACGAAATAATCCATAAAGTTTCATGTCATGCTAGGATAAGAAATGTAAAACAGGATTTAGCTTAAATGTTTTAATGATTATCACATTTAACGATCCTGTTTGAAATGTTAAGTAGTTCTGTTAATTTAATATTGCTGTTAAAGAAACAACACGGCAGAAAAGATGCCTTAAATGGCAAAATTTCAACATAAAACTTAATGAACTCTTTTTCTGGTCTCTGGAACTATAATTACCACCATCAATACTTAAATATTCTTGATGAGCTATTGCACCACCTCTAATTAGAGTTGTTATGTCTTAATAGCTTCATAAACTGCAAAATTAATAATTATTTGGATAACAAAATACATTTTTAACAATAAAATTAATTATTAATCAATTATTGTTCTAATTTCCTAGACAATAATGCGCAGTCTCCTAAATGCTGAAAACCAGATTTAAATAAGCTCTCATCAATTGTTCGTCGAAACAAAAACCTAGATGCTTCAATTTCTTATGTTAAACCATGATGAAACATTTTGATTTTTTAGTTAATTATTAGTTAATCAAATTAATTAATGAATCAAATTATTGTTTAATAAAATGAATTTATTTATTTTCTAGAATCAATATCAATTCTTAAAATATTTTAATACATAATTGTTAAAAAGAATTACATTTGAGAGTTAAACAAGAGTTTTTTTTTTTTACTATAATTATACTATGTAAGAGTTTTATTAAAATCTGTGATACCACTTCTATGTTTAATTATTTTTTAATTTGAACTCAAATTTGAAATGAATTACGTATAATTTTCTTTTACATTTAGAAGTATGTTAAAAAATACAGAGTCTTCCAAAAGTGATATTTCTTGGCAAATATATTAATGATAGATTTTAGTCAATGAAGTTTTATCTGTACATACGAGGCCAGCAAATTCTAAAACTATTAGATTATTTCTTAAAATACATTTTCACTTTTATAGATTATCATGCTATTCAACGCCTAGAAAGTAATTACATTTTTATAATAATGTTTTAAACAGACAAATAACAGAATTATTTCTTTTTAATTTTTATCAGAGGAATCAATGCTGACGTTTGGGTCTCTTTTACGTATAATTAGATTTATATATTTAATACAAAAATCCGAGAGTCATTCAAAAATGTGAAAAGCAACTAAAATGCTATACACACATAAATGACATGATAATTTTTTGAAAGTTTCAAAACAAATCGTCAAAAATTATTATCAGAAATAAGATTGAAAGATTATCGACACGTTTTTGTTGCATGATGAAGGTGATTGTCATGAAACGTAACAGATGGTCCCTTTGATCGCATGATTACATGTAAATGATGACAAAGATAAAAGTCAAGAAAAAAGTGAGTCTCATAAAAAATGTCTCATTGCCTATAAAATATCTCATAAACATGCATAGAGTATTTCAAGGCCCATTTAGTCGGAAAAGCACGTGTTTTTGAAATATTAATCACAATTAATCACCCAAACAGTAGTTTCCTTTAACAAACAAACTGTTCATCGGTCTTAGCTCATGCCTACTGACAGGAGAGCTATGAATATTTTAAAAGTTGCTTTGTTTAATAAAGAGCAAGTCTTTATAAATTGCTTGTTTGAAAAGTGATTGTGAGTTGTGTATACATCCTCTTCTTTTTCAAGCTTCATCCTTTGTTTTGTCTTTTCAATGTATAGAATCATGTTTCCTTTCGGTCGATGCGTTATTTGGCATTATTTTGGTTAACTTGAAATATTCCTTTATGTAGGAAAGTTCTCTGTCAAATAATTATCTGGATCGATAAAAATTGCTTCGAATTTTATACATTTATTCTTTCTTTGCTTTTGAATATTTTAAGTTTCTATGAGCTCAATATTAAGCTGCAAGCAGAGATGTTGTACTAAAAATTTAATTCTTTTAATCGACTTCTTTCTTCAAAAATAAAGGATACAATGCACAAAAATACAGATAAAAATAGTCTTAATCTTGTATCACATGGTCAAGTTGAAACAAAATTTTAAATTTGAAGGGAAGCTGCCTTATTATACATCAATTTTAAGTCGCATCGAATATTCTTAGCTTCAATGAATATTTTATTATTTTGGTTCGATCGGCGATGTTGGTAATTTAATTTTACTTCTTAAAGTAGCAAATTTAATTAATTATCTTAATACTATTGTAATTAATTTGTACTTTTAAGTAACTTCATTAGTTTACTTCAATTAATTATATTTCTTAAAAGGATTTTAAGTAACCTAATTTAGTTATTTTAAATTTACAGAAAAACCTGAATGGAGTGTGTTTCGTAAATTTTAAATTGAGTTTTCGTTACATTCCGTATATATATACATATACGGGATATATATATATATATATATATATATATATATATATATCAGTCAGTGGAAACCTTAAAACCAACCTTTTCGAAGTTGTAAATAAAATTTCCAGCTATCTAAATATAATAAATTATCAAATCTCACGATAATCGAAGCTAAGAGAAGTGTTTTGAAGGAAAAAATAAAGTTGAGTATTTGTTAGTTAGCTTCCATAAAATGAAAGAAAAATTGCGAAGGAGTAAGTATTTGAAAATTTGTTTACATGTTTGTTAATTTCCATAGCATAAAGAAAAATTTAAAAAGCAACAAATATTTGAAAACTAGATTATATTCTCTACAACTTCTATACATGGAAAGAAAAATTAATAAGGTGAAAAATTAGTAAGGTTTTTAATTTCTATCGATTATAATACAATAATCTAAAATATCACAATATACTAATTAATGAGGATTGCACTTTACATTGCAGATTATCCCAATGAAAGTAAAGGCTTTAAGAGATAAATTACGTAGAAAATACTCGGCTAAAGGCGATACTATTTCATTTGTATACTATTTAGATCATGCCGGACTGGTTTATTTGGAAAAAAGAGGTTTCGAATTTTCGCTACCAGAAGCAAGAGTGCTCATTCCTGTGATGGGATGTTTATAAAATAGATTCTACCTAAAAATTTAAAATTTAGATTGCTAGTGAACAAAGTATTGAAGTTGATGTTTTAAAAAGAGATTCTAATGAAGAAGAGGTTAATGTTTTATTTCTTTTTCATTAGACTATATTAGTAAGAAATGTTGTCCCTTTCACCCGACTAAGATGCCATCTGCTCTCATTTTCATCATCATCAGTAAGTCTAGGACAAGATAATAAAGTAAAACTATTTATAGGTTCATCATAGAGAAGGGAGAAAGGCATTTCTATATAATATAAATATAAAAAGGTATTTCTATGGAAGAAAAACCTTTTTACTATGAGTGACAAGGTTACACTCGACAAAAATCATTAGAATTTAATTGGGATGTGTTACTTACTATATTATCTTGGCTTTTCTCTGAAAATTTACTACTTATTCATTTTTTTTTAATTTTTAAACTAAAACTGTGAAAATTTCAGGGCCGATTTAAACTACATTCCAGACAATGCAGTTAATCTTCTAGCGGGCACACGTTTTTGATAGATACGCTAAAGACGATTTTAGAATTATACCTTTCTACCACAGGATGTTAGGAAAGCACGACCTTGACTATTTTTGCAGCTTCTTTCGTCGAATTTTAATTCAAATTTTGCAATTTAATTAATTTGCTGTTTGTCAATTTCAGAGATCAGCTCGACTGTTGAGGAAGTTTTCGTTGTATTTTCTTTTCTTGGTTGTTTTAGGAACAATAATATAGCTGCAATCTACTACCATATTATTCATTCTAAAAATAAAAGCTGTTTTGAAAGAAATGTTTACTATTGTTGGCAAAAGTTCTAATAAAAGAATACATTGAACCAAGAGCGCCAGGCTCTTTACAAAGTGAGCTAAAACTAAAAGTATTGAAAGAAAATGCAGAACTATGTTGGAAGAAACTGGACAATGTGTCATCAAGTAAAAGTGATACAAACCTGCGAAAATGACAAACACATTAGAAGAACAAGTTTTAGCCGTGAAATTTTCCAGGAGTTTAGAATACTCTACGCATATTTGCTCGGATTGCAACAATAGAATGAAACGAATATGAAACTGGTTTCTTGTTTTTGAAATCTGAATTTCCTTTTTTTTCAAAATTTCCGCTTTGTTTCTACAGTTTTGTAACATTTATGTCAATATTTTGATTGGGAAATTGACTATTTTTTACTTTATTTCACCTCAATAATTTAATTATCTAGTCTTTTTATATTGTTTTTGTGTCATGATTACATTGTTTCCATTCCTTTTTCAATAAAACTTTTTTAAAGTAGTTTTACTTATTAACCTTTAACCAATTACAGACTAATTTTAAACAATTAACCTAATATTTTAGAATAGTATATCTGAAAAATATGTGTGACTTTTGACTTTGATAAAGAGGACGCGCTTGCTCTAGGGCTAATGGCGAAAACTATTTAATTAATGTTAACTTTAAAACTCTGTTATGAGAAAAATCAGAGGAGCATAGCGGTTATTTTTATTTAATACAGAAATTATTTATCATTAAAATTTAAATTATTATTAAAATATTTAAGCACTTTTTTTTTACTTTATCTATATTTCACGGATTTTAAGTGAGAAATCAAAGTAAATTCATTCTGTTGTAGTGTATTATAATTCGAGGAATTTTATTATTTATTAAAAATGTTTAAATAGTGAATTATTTCAGTTGAGATAATACTTACTAGATCTCATATTCATGTTACATTATTTTACGTTTACTGTTACAAATTTTAGAAGACATTTTCTCATAAAAGGTACATCAATTGCTCCTGTAAGTACATGACAGTAAAGTGAGAGAATCCCCGAAGTCCATAAACTGAAGTGTCAGATACGAAAAGACAGACCTGAAGCGCATCCTTGCATTCTATCGATAAATAATATATATCAAGATATATTACAAATGCACATATTGGTAACACGATGCTTGACAGGAGAATAAAGTGGGAATCGCAAAGATGTCAGTATAAAAATACTTCACAAGATAGAAGTTGCTACTTCACCATGTTTCAAAAGTCAGAAAAAGAATTTGTCGCAAAAATATTTGATAGTGTACAGAACAGAATAAAAATCTGAAAGAGATTGTAGACTACTTGTGAGAATTGAAGTACTTTAAGGAAGACTGAAAGATATTTTAAAGGCTTTATAGAAAATTTAAAGGTATAACCTTCTTTACTTGAAGCCTCCCAAATAACAGTTGGAATAGATGGTAAAAATTTACTATCGAATGTTCGACTTTCTGTTAGTTGCCTGGTGGTTATGTAACAAAAAACATGATTCCTTTTTTTCGAAATTACTTGTTGCTTTACTTTTCAATGCATTACATTCAAAAAACGGTAATCATACCAAAAATTTGTATTGAAGTATTGAGATGATGTATTATATTTATCCCCTAATACAAATATTGTTTATCTAGATACAACATATATATTAAATTAAAATTCGATGACATAAAAATGTATTTAAAAACTAAATAATCGTGTCAGTAGTAAAACAATTAAGAAGGAGTATGGCAGTTATAACAGACACACTTTTGTTGTCGATACTTCGGTTTATAATGAATATTAAAAGAAAATGGATAACAATTTAACTGTGGAAATCTCCAGATTTACAGAACTGCTGAGATGCCAAATTATATCTCAATGCTTTACTCTTAAACGTTTTACTGTTAAAGGGTTTCCATTTGAAGAATCTGTGGTAGATCTTTTATCAGCCGTGGGATTTGTCAAAATAAATACAAACTCATGGATTTGGACGAATTTGCTCAAAACTGAAGTGAGATAAAAACCATATCGTCTAGGTCTTAACATATCTTGATAGCTTAAGATCTTATTTGCTTTAACCATATAGTTAGCAGTACTTTACTTATTAGCTGTGCACCTGAAACGGGTAAATTGAAATTATCATGAAGTCGAAAACGATATTAAAGTAAAGTCCTAATACAATTTCTACGCGATTGATAACTTCTATTATTCACAGAAAATAGACAATAATCTCAGAGAATTTTATATAAAATTATGTACCAGAACTTTAACATAGATACAATAATTTGGAACTAATTACATAATATTATTCTAACGATACAATCACATTTTCTATCCAAATTGGTCAAATCATTCTTTTATTATCTGGTGAGCTCTTGAAGGTATTTTCTGATTCAAACAAAGCTATCATCAGTAGTTTTATGTCTTATTGTCAAAGGTTAATGGAAAGATCTATTATGTAATATGAATAGAAACTCTAAATTCTGTGCCAGTTTTGAAACATGAAACCACCTCTACACATTCTAACTATTTTCAATTATTACTGTAATGATTAATTACTTGTTATATTTTTGGTTTGTTTAAACTTACATTGCAAATGCAGCACTTGGTAATTTAAATAGTCACATTTCATATTTTAAAACGACTGTTTATTAAATAAGATTTGAAGCGTATTTTTTTTGAAATACAGTTTTAGAAAAAATTATTAGTTCCTCTTTGATGTTTTTTAATGATTTCAAAATCTAATATTCAAGGTATTATTATTATGTATTATTATGACATAGTTTATATACGAGTTTAATTGAAGATTAATTAACCCATTCTAAAATTTTCCAGAAATTTATATAGTTTTCACAATTTTAGTTTTCTTTAAAATATTTCAAAGTTAAACGATTTGGCGAAATTTCATCTTTTATAGATTTATATTTTTACTTATTAAATTTTGGTTCCTTCTTTTAAATTCTGATTTTTGAACATTTTAGCTGTAGGAAAACCAATTTGAAAATTTGCTTAGATATATATTATAAACTGTCTGAGCGACTACTTCAAGGAGTAATTTTTCTTTCTTTCATGGAAGTGAAACTCACCTGCTGTGTGATGTATTGCTCATGACATGTCCATGGAATTCAAAGAGGAAAATGGATGATAACTATGATATTTTACTATTCTTTTTTAAAAATCATAAATAAAAGGTAAATTGATCAAACATTTGAATTTTTCTTTCTAACGTTTTCTTTTAATTTCTGTTGTTTCAAGTTTCTAATCAAATTAAATAATTGAATTTTCACTCACTTTCTCATCCATCAAAATTCAAAAATTCTAAACTGTTACTGGTTATCAAATAAATATTTTTATAATAATAAATATATAATAATAAAATAGATAAAATGCAACAAGTAGAATAACTTTTAAGCTGTTAATCATCAATTAATATGTTAATTTAGCTAAAAATTGATTTCATTGAAGAAGTACAATTTAGAATTCAGTTTTAGGAAAATCAATTTTTGGATTTTATAACATATGTAATCATGAGTCAGAAATTGCTTTTAATTTAAAAGGCATAAAAATATCAAAAGTAAAATAAAATCAAGCACGTTTTTATAAGTGGAAAAATTCAGAAATAAAAAAAAGTATAGAAAATCTAGCAATGCGTTAAAGAAATTAAAGACAAATTAAAAAAGAAATTCCAGATATTCACTAAAAAGCTGTATTCTATTATAAATGTAATTAAAATTCAAGTTTACTTAGAGTACTTCTGTTAAAATTTTACCCATTTTAGGTTGAGTTTTGATATTCTTGCTTTATAAAAAGTAATTAAAGGAGAGAAATTAATATTATTGTGAGACGATAAGTATTAAAATATTTATCCTTAGAATAAGATTACTTATGCGAACTAAAATATTAAGCATATATATTATATACAAATTAAAATATTTATTCTAAGAAATTTAGAATATTAATGAAGGGTAATTATCTTCATGATGAAATTTTACACAAATGCTTAGAATAAGGTTTTTAATTTGATGAAAGCCGGATAGTTTGATACATTTATGTGCTTAACATGTTTCAGAATCAGCATGGCCGCACATAATTCCTTGATATGGCTTAAGTGTTATGCTTTTTTAAAAACGACAAAGAATATCTTATCTGAATATCTAAAACTAAAAGTTAGAAATAATTTTTTTTTCACTTCATGCTTAATGCATTGAAAAGGAACTTTCTGAAATAAAAAAAATCTGAATGGTCAAAATAAAATGCATAAAAGCACGAAGCGCAAAAAGTAATACGAAAAAGCCATTGCAGCAAGCCACAATGAGTATCATAAGGCACCCCCCCCCATGCCCAAAAAACACTTTTTTTACAAAATTTTCAATGCATTATAAATGTGATCGCATTTCTAATCTACTTAATGTTTTTATATTTGTGTTTCACGTTTTTACGAATTTCGTCTTGACTTTCAGATTTTTGATTTAAAAAACACACATTTTTTTCTCTTTTTAAATGCATTGGTATAACCATTAAAAAAAAATTCTTGTGAAAAATATTATTTTGTATTTGTTGATTAATGACAATTTAAAAGTTTTATATGATAAAGTTTTTTTTGTTTCACAAAAAGCTTTTATTATAGGATGCATAGTTTCTTAGCTGCATTTTCTCATATTTTTAACGATAAAAATAAAGATACCCTTGAAATTCATCACCTTATCAATCAAAACTTTCCCTTTAATAATTCCACTCATCTGCTACCCAAGCAACGAATTCTAACAAATTTTGTCGTCCTTGTCTCGCATGGGCAAAAGTTTTCAGATGTCATAACTCGATTTTAATAATTTTCTTTTTTTTGGTAGGGGTAATAAATTCTTAGGTGAGATCTGGAAGATTTAATCATATAATTTTAAATCAATTATGTGTTGATTTAAAATAAATTTAAAGTTAGCATGTTATGTTGAATAAATTTCCGAGTCAATATTTACATGTTATTGCAAAACGAGTGTTTCAAACAACAAAAGGGTATGCGCTTTGAGGAATCGGAAAGTTATTTAGAAGGGAGGTTTTTTTTTTCGTTCAGACATTTTTTGATTCTGAAGTTTCAGATCGAAATATAGTGGCAATTCCTTAAGTCTTCTTCTAGGAAACTTATGGGACGAAATTATGTTGCTTGTATTAGATATTTGTTTTTCTCGTTTTCAATACAAATTAATGTATTATGGTCTGAAGTTTGCATACTACGTTTACAAAATACTCATACACAGGAAAAATAATGTTTTTTGATTGAAAATGTAATAGTTTCGATCAAAATTGTGTTGAATAAAGGGATCATACTATCGTAATTATAATATTATAAATAATTTATAGGTTATCATTCCTTTAATCTAAAAATATGTAGTAGACTTCCTCAGTGTTTGAGCCGAAACTAATCGTTCTAACTTAGACGTAAGACGAAAGCCAAATATTAAATGAAATAGAATTACTAAATAAGAAAAGGAATTTGCTTTTAAAAACATTTATTTTATTATATTAATAAATTTAAAATTTATTATTATTTAAAAATATTAATATAAATATCCAATAATTCTTGAACACATTTTTTCAAAAAATGATTAGAAAAGTTAAAAAAAATTAAAATAGAAAAGTAAGCAGAAGTATTTTAGTGCAAATGCATCGAATTTAGAAAAAGAAATCAATATTCAAAATGTATACGTGAAATATTTATTTATAACTACTGTCTTATAGACATAACGCAAGTGATTCTGCCATAGGTCCTTAGATGAATTTCAAGAGTATATGTGCCTTGTTTTTGAGTAAAAATTTGAAACATTGACTAGTAGGGTATAAACACTACTCAATTGTTGTCCAAAATTGCTCTTTAAGGTATTAATCTGTCCACTTTTATAACAAGATATTTAACATCAGTTCCCTATTCAAAAGGATTTTCAAACAAGACAAGAGAGTTTGACGTTAAGTTTCTGTGGCCTTTTATGAATAGAATAACTAGTTTTATCAGTGTTCCCTGCGATTCTTTGAAACAAGATTGCGTAAACGTGGATTCTTAAGTTCATATCCTTATGAAAAGGGAAAATACTGGCAGGAATGAAAGAAGTTTAGAAGCCAATATTCTTATCGCAGGAAGGAAGAAGAATGAGACATCATAGCTCTACTTAGCGCCTAATGAAGCGTTGATGTTTGCCAGTAGTCAGTGATATATTCAAATACTTACATGCTCAATTTCAAGTTTTCCAATTTTCTAGGAACGAAAGATTTTCAGTTTCTTCTACAGAAGTCAATGAATCTGCAGTCGGAAGATTTTGACAACAAATCTGAATAAAATATCTAGAACTGGAACTAAGTTTCTAATATAAACATGCTTTTGTTCGGATGAATTGGATAATATATTCGTTAATCATGTCTGCCAATGTAAATAATAAAAACCCTTCCTATCTGATTAAGCCAAAATTTCAAACAACCTTTCTCATACAAAAGATAAAATCATACAAACTTTGAAAAGCAGTTTCCTTTTTCATCTCTTTAGTTTCCAGAAGAAAAGTAATCGATCACGGAGTTGACTGCTTGAATGTCAACTTGATTAATTTCCATGGGTTTTCTTCTTTCATCGTATTCAAGTAAACATGGATGTAAATAATTCCTTCTTTATGATACTCTTTTTTCAATCAGTATAGAAAAAAAAATAGTTTCATGCATACAATTTTGAAGTTTCTTAAATCCTGACTGTTTAAAAAAATATTTGTGCCATGCTATCAGGAATAAGAAGAAATTTTTTAACATTTGTTGAAAATTCTAGATTCATTTTATAGAATGTATGATTTAATTTCTTTTATCTTGGTAACTTGTTGTATGGCCTGTTTTCAAAATTTCTTGCGTAAAATTTATGGATTACTGAACACTTCTTTCTCTCTGTATACAGATGTTCTCTTACTTGCTCTTGAAGCCTTTTTCTCTTTATATATATACATGTATAATGAAAATAATAATAAATGACGAATAAGATTAATGAGTGGAATGAAACTAAATTGCATATACCCACGATGGATGACATGGACTAATGAATTCTAAATAACGCTAAAAATAAATTGTAACAAAGGTAGCCGAAATAAGCGAAAACAGATCAATAGTTACAGTAAACGAATAATGAAAAAATGATTGAATAATGAACAAATAATAAAAAATTGAATGAGATATGAAAAATTGTTTTTACATTTGTTTAATAAAAATGCATATACAGAAATGAATGACACACAGTATGAAAATCTTTTATTAATTAATATTAAGGGCCTCTGGACCACGCGCACTATTTTCAGTTGCCGAGTTTGTTAATGTTTGTCAAGATATTGCATTTTTGTACACCCACCCTCTCACACACGCATGTATGTATGTATGCATGGTGACCATAGAGAAACTTTCTCTGTTTGGAAAGGAAAAAAAAACTAATACATTTAATAAAATGAGATTTCATATTCATACAATGGAAGGCATAGGTAGAAGAATTCTTTTTCCTTCAAATTCTGTATACATTTATCAGTAGTAATTTTTTTTTGCTATAAACGTTTAATTAACGAAAACTATAAGATTTGACAAAGGGAATCATTTTTAAACTTGAATATGATGAAAATGTATACTTCTAAAAAATTATTTTTCTTACAAAGGGAATCTTCTAGGAATCTTTTTTTTATAGAAAATATAAAAATTATTAATTATTAATATATTAATTGTCCATCGCAATGTTTGTAAAAAAATCGGAATTCAAATTGCAGTGAAGCCGGTTAAAGAGTTAGAACGGAATTTTTTCAGAAATTCCTTGTTAAAATTTCTGCTACTTTAAGTTTATTTTAAAAATGAGATATTCATAGGGAATTTTAGGTTGCGGTCACGATTGTTTGATTGATTTTTCGGGAAATCATTTCTATATTTGAGTACCCATTTGTGACATAAGAAAAACAAGGAAACACTATTATAAAAAATGCTCATTAAAGTATATCACATTTTTAGCAACGTTATAATCAATAATACAAGAAACGAAAAAGCACATAAAATTTTTTTACAAACGAAATGGATCTCTTTTTGGAGATGTTTATGTTAATAGAAGGTGTTTGGAATTACCATTGAGAACCTTATGTAATTTCGGCATATTTATCGGGAGAATCCAAGAAGAATTGGGAGAATTGAATCGGGAGAATTCAATAGAGTTAATTTATGATGTTATACTCAATAGCAATGTAGAATTTGGATAATCCAAGTATAGCTTAACAGATAGAATGTTCCTGAACCATTCGGTGCATTGGGAAATGCGTATGCGAACAACAGATATTCCAATCACCAACTGCATAACAACAAAAGGAATCAGCCTGTGTGGTCTTCCGTAACATCCCAACATACTCTCCAAAAGAGATCCTATCCCCCTCCCTCTGCATAAATTGTGGACATCGGGTAAGGTTGCGAATTTTTTATATCGACTTGGTGAAGGACAGCTGCGAAATATAAATCTTTGTCACGGATCAACAATTTTCACTATATATCTATATTTATATCTATCGCTAGGATATGTATTTTTTTGAAGGATTTAAAGTAAAAATTGATCCAGAACCACAACTGCAATCACAAAATAAAATAAGGAATTTATTGATTTAAGTAACTCCATTTACATGCATGCTAAAGTATAAACTGACATACAGTCAAATTTAATAAGAATTTTAATTTTAAATACTAAATCTGTGCTCCAAATTTGATCTACTTAGCTCTACAGTTTGAAGCAAACTCGTTCCCTTGTACTCGAACTTCCAGACGGAGATTTTCTGAGGATAGATTTTCATCCAAATATTGATAAAAATCTGCAAATTTGGTCCCCATATACCAATTTCAGCCGTCTAATTCAAAGCGCTCATGAGTTATAGCATTCACAGACAGACAGACATAATACTAAAATATGCTTTTTGAACTCAAAGAGGTGGAAATATGGAGATTCGTCAAAATCTCGTTTTTTTGTTTTTGTTTTTTGACAATTACAATAGTTTCTTTTTATATCGTGTATGGTAACAGAAAATGATGACTCTTTCCTAAGATGTCAGGACATGGGGGAAAGAATTATGAGACGCCAAGAGGACAGTTTTTTTTTATATGTTTGATTCATATTTTTGTTTCTAAATATGAAGATGGAGAATTAAAATAAATGCTCTGCACTATGTCACAGCGAATGAAGAATAAAACATATTATGAATGCAAAGTATGCTATTGTCTTTTGATCCATTCATATTGAAGTATAAAATTGTTCTTTTATATTTCTAAGTTCAAATCACGAAAATGTACTAAAAATTTAACTTATTTCTTAGAACCATGCTTCCATAAAGTAGCAAAACCATTTGTTGGTGGAAAGCGCTTAAATATTAATAGGTGATAATTTTCTTGGCGTAGGTTCTTGTAAAAATTAGCAGTTATTTGAAATCACAACTGAAAGATTCATTTCAATCACTAGCAAAAATTCAAATAATAGCGCTCATTTTATATTTCAAATTACAGAGTTAAGCATAAATTGTATAATTTTAGCTCTTAATGACCAACTGAAATGCATGATGAGAATATTGAGATTCGTTTTATTAACATTTTAGGAGGTCATAAAACTCTTCCCACACGATTTCAGGCCCATTTTGAAAATGTCTTTGTCTTAATTGGTATAAAAAAATCATATGATAACATTCCTACAAGCATTTTAGTTGAAAAAATAAATTTCATATTTTTCAGGTTTAGAGTTTAAAGAGTTACTAAAAAATATTAATTTACTACCTGAAAAAAGAGATGAATTTTTAATAGTTTAAAAACTTTTTTAAATTAAAAAATAACCTATTTCATTTAAGTTTTTATATTTTGATTCAGACTCGCTTATCAGAATTTGACTTACTTGGGATTTTATAAGTTGAAAAACCGAGAAAAATTAATAGTGTGGTGGAAGATTAAAAAATTGTTTTCGCGATTAGTGACCTTTAGTTTGGAGGCAAACGTCCCCCTCTCTTTCGACTTTGACAATAAATATAAATAAAAAATAAAATATTAATAAATAATAAATATAAAAGGAACTGTAATAATAAACTAATTGACTAAAAACTTAAGGAGAATATATAAAGACAAAATGGATTTTTAGCTATTCTAAAAATAATGAAAACTTCGGATATTTTGTAAATTTCTGAGATCCAAGATATTAATCAGCTAGAATTCTCTTGAAGCCATCATTCATAATTTAAGAATCTCTGCCCAAAATTAATAATATCCTTTTCTAATATATAAAGCTACTTTTTTTTATTAAGGGTTTATTATTAAACTAAATTTCATCATCAGCTCTTACTCACATAAAACTAAATATATACTTTAATACTTTTTATAATAAGAAATATTTGAGTGATATAAAGGTAATTTTGTAAAGAATACTTGCCTTTTTGATATAATTTATAATTTTTATGTTAATGAATAATATTTTAAAAATTCTTAGCCTCAAAAATTCATTAAAATTAGTAAAGTGGAGCGTAAATTTCTTTATCCAGATAAGAATTCATTTTCTTTGCCTTTTACCAATGCATTCCTTTTCAATCTCGGAGCACCAAAAGTTGTCTTAAGCTAGAATATTTAGCATCCCTTTTCTTGTGAAAAAAACCAGTTATAATTTACTGTCACATCCTCTGTTTCAAAATCTGACATATTTTGTCAGTTCTTTCATCATCCATTCAGGTAGAATTTTTCCCAATCCTAAGAAACAGCCGAAGACACTTATTTCGAGGAATTTACTGCCCTGACTGAGAGAAGAAGATTGCTGTTATTTATTTGACAGTGTGAAGATCTTACCCCTGCCAATAGTGCGCGAGAAAACCGAGAAGAGATAGAAGGGAAACATCTCTTAACCTCTAGGACACATCTCGTACATGCGTTGAGCTTGTCAGACAGTCTTTTGATTTACGCCGCTGAAGTTATAAAGGGAGATGGGTGACGATATGCACACTGAAAACTAGGTGTTGAGAGGAGATCTGGAGGGGAGGGGGACAGGAGAAAAGTTGAAATGCGTAAAAGACCGTGAAAAGTGTTGGTCGAGGAAAGAGACAGAAAAAAAAATGTTCTGTGCTTTTTCTGGCGGAAGGATTTCCCATTTTTCTTTTCTTTCTGGTTAAATGATTTAAAGTCCGGAAAAACAAATTTGTGAAAGAAATGCAATGGAAGTTTTATCGCGATTAATTCTACCAAAGCTGTAAATCTCTTTTCCCAGAGATGAGTATGTTTTGATTCAGAGTATCTGAAATGGAATTGTATGCTTTGATGATTGCGTCACATTTCTTTTGAAATGAAATAGGAAAAAAAAATCCATACAGATGGAATTAGACTTCCATGGGGCTCTACGCTTGAATAATATTTGTTCAAGTACCATTATTATTTTGCTTCAAAATGGATAATGATGTTTTCCTTATTTATATAAGTAAATTGCACTTGATTATTTGCTCATTTGGAATTACTAAATCTCTAGTTGTGTATTTCACGAAACTGGCGGTGAAATTTTATCTGTTTTCTACAATATTTCGATATTTTCTAGATTAGCTAGGGATATTGTATCGTTGAATCACATGATATAATTTTTACTTCATTTTTCATATGTTTTTTTAAATTCTAGATGTGAAATATTTATGAAGATTTGTTTTATTATGCCATTTCTGCCAAATTTCTCTTTCTGTTTTGTGATTTAACATATTTCTAAAGTGCTAAGATAAAATATTAATTTACATGTTTTTTAATAGCTTAAATTTTTCTGAAAAAATCATTACGAAACTGAAAAAAATTATTATTTAATTATTACTTTAAGCTTAATACATTTTTTGTCATTACTATTAGCCTAGCATAATCTGCTTAAGGTAACTCAGTACTAATATTTATTTAATAACTCCGAAATATTTAATGGAGGGGAATCTTTAAAAAATTTATTACTGGACAGAAGAATGGGATCTTTATATTTAATGCCATTATTAATTTACCAAAAATTTTATATTTCAAGTAGTTTTGAAAAAATATTGCAGGTTTCAATTAGATTTAAGTTACAACGCTTTTAAATTAAATTTCATGTAAAACATTCTTAAAAAAACCAACTCAAAAAGTTTTTTAAAAAACCTAACTAAAAACTTTTTTTTAAAACTGAAAAACTTCTATGATTTATGTTTCAAGCAAATAGTTATAAATATTTTCTACTATTTTTTATTTCGGAAACATTGATTTATTATATAATACATATTTAATATGCATTGATACTTAAAGCCAAATTTTAAATATTTTTGCAATAAGTTGACGGGATTTCTGATCAATTTCATTGTTGTATTGAAATTGTCAGATAAATACAGAATAAACGATCAGAAATGAAGCAATTTTTTTTAACAGACACAGGAAAATTTTAATATTTAGTTCCAGTTCTGCGATTGTATACAGACATTAACATTAAGGCCATATATTCAGTTTTAATCTTCTTTAAAAGATAGCTTAGAAACCTTGGGTAGATAACAAAATTATGTAAAACAAAAGCTGCAATGTATAGAAACAAAATGCCTATATTTACTTACACTAGAACTGCTAAAATTAATAGATCTCAAACTGAGTTCGTTTGGTTGCACATAGTAATTATAAACAATACTCAATTTTATGCTACGTATTTGCAAGCACTTGAGGTGTTATAAAATAAATAGCAGCTGTGATACGATATTTTAAATCATGCAAATTGCTGCAAGACATTTGATAAACACAATTTTTCAGTAAATTTACACGAATAAAATCCAATGAACTTCGGCAATTACTTGATATGATTAATAAGTGAAAATTTCTCACTAAACCATCATCAGGCTACACATAGCGCCACTTGTCGGATTCTGATTAATAAAGATGTTGTGAAATCAAATTTCAGGAATTTAGTAAAGTTATCAAAGAAACGTCATTAATCCTAATTAAACTTATAAATAATTTTGCAATGTGTGTAAGAATTTTTGGATATATACTTAGTGTATCAGTGCGATATTCTGTGCCACTATACACCAGTTATTGTTTGTACTTTCATCTAACTTGACTTATTTCATATTTGTAAAGATGAAGTTGTGTAATTTATTTTACGACTGTTTCCTAAAGTGCTTATATTTTAAAATTTTATATAATTATGTATTCTCTATAAAAATACGCTGTTTTAATATTTTTACAACTTGATTATTTTTTAATTAATTAACTTAATCAAACTTTGATTCCATATGGTGATACCTTTTAGTGAGTTTGGAAAAAATTGATTTCAAATATCCGCAATATTTATTATGATGAATCATAAATTAAAGACTCTAAGTTAAAAAAACTGCTTATAATAAGAAATTCTACTTTTCAGTGCATAAAAGAAAACCACTTTCAATCGATATTCCAAACTACTACTCCACTTGGTTGCAGATTAAAGAAAAAAAATCAAGATTCTATAATATTTATAACAATGTATCATATATTAGAAATGAAAATAGAAAAATTATGAAAAATAAAAAGTTCTACTTTAAAGCGCATCTAAAAAAATGTCCTTTTGAAAAGCTTTTACTAAATTTATTATTTATTTTTTCTTGGGGTATGAAAATAATATTAGAGTTTTAATAACTGAAATATTACAGTTTTAATAGTTTCGCAGAATTGCTTCCTTTGATTTTAATTATTACTATTTTGCATTACTATTTAACTATGTATGTGATACGACATTATTTACTAATAAGGAAAGTGCAAAAGCTTTGACATCACAAGTAATTGAAAGTAAAAAAAAAAATCTTTTATTTTTCAATGATTTGAAAAAGGTTGCCAAAGGGCATTTTCATTTCTCTTTATTAACTTTAAAAGAGTGTTACAAGATTTCATCTACTGTTCTTCTAAAGTTTAACTGTACTTTGCATTAATATTCTTTAATATTTCAAATATGGCATAAAAGATACTTTGTATATTAAAATATGGTACAACAATTCATATGGTACAACATTTTGACTATATGTAATACATTCTACGAGGGAAGATATTTATCGTACTTATCAAACTTTTAGCGAAATGTAAATTCTAACAACTTAATTGTTCCATCAGATGACTAATTTTAAATTAACAGAGGCAACTATATTGTTCAAATTGTAAAAAAGATAAAATATACTGATAATGAAACATATGGTAGTCTTATAGAAAAATTATATTCAGGAAATTTTCAGTAGGCTAAATTTACCTCCTACTTAAAAAAATAAAAATTAAAAAACAACAACAACCCCTACCATTGTGATAGGATAAGTTAAAAATGATGGATATATATAATGGTGCTTTGCACAGCGTTTTTTCCCCTTTTTCTTCAACCGCAATATTTACATTTGAATATAATTAATGTAGTTATAATAATTAAAATAAAGATTTGATACTAAATTTTCAATTAAAATTAATAGTTTAAATTTTAAATTGGTCAATTTTTTTCTGTTTGAAGTCAAACAGTTAAGTAGTTTATTTTATTAATCAATTATGAAATAGTTCAAAGGTTACTTTTTTATTTATTAAATGAATCTGATGAAAATAACGCTGCATTACGCTGTTTATTATAAATATGTGGACGACTCCTTCTGAAAATAATATGTGTAAAATTTTTAATGAGAGTTATTTGCTTTCCTATGGCAATTTTCGTCTTTCTGTTGTTTTTATGAAGGATGTGAAAATAACGACCGAAGAGTTTCATTTTTTTTTCCGATGGTACTAGCTTTCATAAAGCAATTTTGAAGCAGCTATTAACATTCTTTGCAGTGTTAAGTTGGCTATAGATAATTAAACAATAATAAAGAAAGCTATAAAGTATTTTCTGCCACCATAAATTATTTTATTATCTTTTGCAACTATACTTATGAAGGTACAAACATGTTCAAGAGTAAGACTGGTTTTTTTAAGTCATTTGCTAAAGGAGGTAGGAAATACTGGTAAAAATGCATAAAATTAAAACTGTACTTGTCTTTCACTTCTAATATGCTAGAGCTCTGAAGTTTTGTACAGTAGTATGTGACCGATGATAATACAATACCTTAATGTCTTCAGAAAAACGGTATTAAGTAACAGTTGAAATTTGTTTAATCTTATAGTCAATCGGTTGAGAAATTAATACACTGATGGGAAAAAAATCCCAACACTAGGAAGGAGCTGTGCTAGATAAACGAAATTTGGTAGGCGTGTTTATACATCTGAAAGATGACATCGATTCAAATTTCGAGCTACGCTCGTAAGTATGGCGCTAGTAGCGACACTATGAACATGTAAATGAGGTTTGCTTTAAATAAGCGCTGTAAGGTTCGGGATCGTTATTTACAGTTGAGATTTGACGTAGTGGGTTAATGTTAGTCAAGGATGCCTCTGAGAAAAAGAAGAAGCCCTTATCAACAGCTCACTGAGTTTGAACGAGGTCATGTTGTAGGGCTACGAGAAGGTGGGTTTTCTTTCCTCGATACTGCTGAAAGACTTGGCAGGAATGTATCCACTGTGCATGAGTATTGACGGCACAGGTCAAGGGAAGGTACTGCCTCAAGAAGACCAGGTTCCGGGCGGCCACGTGGTACTACTGAGAGGAAGACCGTCGTATTCGGCGTATGGCTGTGGCTAATCGTACTGCGTCTGCAGCTGAAATTCGAGCTGCAGTTGGCACCACAGTGACACAACGAACTGTTACAAATCGGTTACTTCAAGGACAGCTCCGAGTCAGACGCCCTGTACAGTGCATTCCACTGACTCCAAACCACTGCCGTTTGCGACGTGAGTGGTATCAAGCTAGAGCTCATTGGAGAACGGAGTGGAGATCTGTTGTGTTTTCTGATGAAAGCCGGTTCTGCCTTGGTCGCAGTGATAGCCATTTGTTGGTTAGAAGGAGGCCAGGTGAAAGCCTGCTAGTGACCAGTCGGTGGCCTAGACACACAGGGCCTACTCCTGGAGTTATGGTTTGGGGAGCAATTTCGTATGACAGCAGGAGCACTCTCGTGGTTATCCCACGCACCCTGACTACAAATTTGTACGTTAGTCTAGTGATACAACCTGTTGTGCTGCCATTCATGAACAGCATTCAAGGGGGTGTTTTCCAACAGGATAACGCTAGCCCTCATACCACTGTTGTAACCCAACGTGCTCTACAGAGTGTCGACATGTTGCCTTGGCCTGCTAGATCACCAGATCTTTCTCCAATCCAGCACGTATGGGACATCATTGGACGACAACTCCAGCGTCATCCACAGCCAGCATTAACCGTCCCTGCATTGACCACCCAAGTGCAACAGGCATGGAACTCCATCCCACAAACTGATATCCGACACCTGTACGACAGAATGCATGCACGTTTGCATGCTTGCATTCAAAATTCTGGCGGTTACACCGGTTACTATTGTACCAACATTTCACATTTGAAATGGCTCTACCTGCGATCCTGAAACTTTAATCAATTAAATATGTTACCTAGACAAATGTATTCCTAAAATTTCATTACTGTACAATAATTTTTCTTGGTGTTGGGATTTTTTTTCCCATCAGTGTAGAACCCTCATAAATATAATAATTTTATAGATTCCCTAATACATATAACAATAGAAAAAATGAAGAAACTTCCTAGGCCCAAAATGTTTCATTAGCATGCAAAAAGTGAGAAGACAATTTTTTAAATAAAAAATTAGGATGCAAAAGTAACAATTTCAAAAGTGCTGAGTGGAAGTGAAGCTACATTGAATATCAGAATAAAATGGGTATTAAGATATTTATTAAAATTAGCAAATGAATAAATTAATGAATTAAAAAGCAATTTCAGTTAATTTACCTAATAATATCTTTATCAATACCTCAAACTTCAGCAATTTGTTTTTGTTCAGATTTGTGCATTTTCAACACAAATAAATATTTAAAAACCTTTTTTAATATTTATTTTTAAAGAGCTTATAAGATATAAAACAAATTTATAAGGAGAAGACTTTTAGTAGCAGTGAGATAGCATTACATGACAGTAAATATGGTCTGAAATTTAATATTTCATCGATTTCTTCGAATAAAAATGTAATATGTATTTCATATTTTTACGAATACTTTGAATAATGTACTTATAATTTTTAAAGAAAGTATCATGTAATCACATGCATTTGTTTAAAAAAATGTCCAACTTTACAAATACTTGAATTAAAGTTGTAATTGAAATTCCTTAAAAAAAGATTTTTGCATATATCATAGCTATCGTTGAAATGGGACTGAAATTGCAACTGTTAGTAACACAATTCATCAATTTTTTGACTGAAATTCAGATGTAAAAATTACATATTTGATTTATGAGTGCTTTAAATTATCAAGAGATTATTGCCAATTATTTTTTTCGAAAAAAAAAATTACACTTTATGAAAATAAATTTGCATATTTTTAAAGAAAACAAAGAAGTAATTATTTTATATTTAATGTTTACTATGCACAGTGATAGTAACTGATTCTATAAAAATTAAGGATTTGATAAAAAATATTCATTTCTTCATGCTAAAGAATCATTAGAGTTTGCTATTTTACCAATCAAATCAAATACAGAAATTTATGACATCAATTCAATTTTAAATAAAGCATAATCTACTTAAAAATATGCATGCAAAATTATATTAACATTAAATAGAATTATTCGACAGCAATATAAGTTTGTTAAATATCGCCTTTCTTTCTAATTTAAGAGCGTTAAAGTATATTTTGAGTATTATCAATACAAAAGATGATTTGCTAATTGTTTCATAGATGGCGTCAGTATCAAGTTGAAGTGGATTTTCACGCTTCTCATTTTCGATACACCAATTATAAAAAAAAGGTAAATGTTTCAATATTGCAAAGGCTGTTTCCAAGATCTTTTTTTTAGATTTAGTTACTTCTAAGTGTTTCAGTTACTCAGTTTATTGATTACGTTAATAGTACCAGTTTTAATCACCAATTAATATTTAATTTTCATTTTCGAGAAATCATCTAAAGCACTAATAAAAATCATTTTTAGTGATAAAATGTTCATAATAAATCGGTTTACTACGCTGAATTATTTAAGAGATGCTTAATGTAAATAAGTGATACCTTTAATCTCGGTTTTCTTTCTAGCTTATATTAACACCTCCATGAGAATTGAATATTGTTTGCAATAATATGATTGTTAGTATTAATTTATATTTTTTTTCTTACTAAAATTAACACTTGCATGGAGATTGATTAATGTTCACAGCAGAATGACCATTATATTATTTAATATTTTTATTAAAGGAATTGGATGGAAAAAGGCTTTTTAATGTATTGATTAAGGAGTAATTTACCAATTTATTTGTATAAGGACACTAAGAAAACAAAAGAGAGATGAAGGTAAACAAATATGATTTTCTGTATAACATGGTGATCTCAATTGTCTGGCTTCGAGATCGCAGGATTATCGAATTGAGACCCAATTTATTTGAAAATTGCCAAATATGTGATTCCAGTACTGTGTTCATTGAGGGCCGAAAGTTGTCTTGTTTATGTGACGAAGTGTAAGCAGCCTTATACACGCACTCATAGACTTTTAAGATAGGAATGCCGCCTCACATATCGTTCTGTACTTCTAATCACATTCAAAATTAAGAGTTTTAATCCTAAATAGTTTCTATGTAGTTTCAAAATGAAACGATAGTGGAAATAAATCAATTCATCAATAAACAATTTGAAATATCAGTTGATTTTTAAAAAAGTATTTATAAAATATAGTCTAATGTTTTGAAAATTTGATAGCTTTATTAAATTATAAGTTGTTATACCTCAAAATCTTATGCATTAAATTATTGTATATTAAAAATTATGTGTGCGTATTATGTATTAAAATTATTGTATATTAAAAATATGCATTATATTATGCATTAAAATATTTGTATATTAAAAATATGTATTTATATTATGTTTCGAAATTATTGTATAATTATTATTATTTATGCATTAAAATTATTGTATATCTCAATTTATTTTGTTTTTTTTTCTAGCTATGATGCACTATTAAAAATGTAAAAATTCTGAAAAAAATTGACATTTTGTTTATGAATAGTATAAATATTACAGAAAATGTTTCTAGGATTACAGACTGAGAATAAAGTCACTTTTCAGTTATTGTTATCGCAAGTATTCTTTTTTAAACAGACAAAAATTAACAGAAAGATTATCGAAAGTAAATAATATAATTGTAATATAACATTTCAGGAATAAATTATGTCCCGTTTTAAGGCGTTTTATTTCAATATTTGAAAAACAAAATATTTAAAATGAAGTAGATTTTGAATAACGATGATAAGAACAAAATTCATATAAAAAACGATAAAGCAATAAAATAACGATGAAAAAGGAATAAATAGCCAATTTTTTGCTTTCACATTTTGAGGCTTTAACAATTTGTACATTCATATTCAAGCTTCAATTATTTATTGCTTTCAGTTATTCAAATCCTCCTAACAAAAACAGGATTATGTTTTCACATGATAAAGGAGAAAAAAAATAAAAATACACATGATAAAGAGATACATATGCGATTAATAAGTGAAGATGTGTATATCTAAAAGTAGTATTTGTAATATCAGGAAATATTCTAAGAAAAGAAAACCGCAAAAAATATTGAAAAATTTGCATTCAATTTAAAAGCTCAAGTTCCCAGAAAGAATTCTCAATTTACTTATCGTTAATTGCCTCTTAATGTTTAAGTAGATTATAATGGGCTTTGTAAAAAAAAAAAGAAAATGTATCAAACATTGCCTACACGTGAGAAAGAGTAAACAAGAATTTCTATAAAGGATATTTTATATAGAATTTTCGAGTCTTGTTTGCTCTAGTTATGAGTTTATCCCAAATAATCTATGGAAATATGTTTTTGTTTTGAAATTCAACTAATTAATTGTTTTTAATTATATATTTTGCGTATAAATAATTTTAGGAACATTGAAGAAATCTAGAATAAGAAACAAAAAATAAAATTCTTATTAAATCTGTTTATATTTACAGAAGAAACAGCAATGAAAGAATAAAGAATAAAATACTAACAATTTTTCAAGACAGATCCAAAAAAGCGGGGAGTTTTTAACTTTTTATTTAAAAAATAGAAGAAATGAGGCCCTCATTCTCTATGATTTAGCTAGATTTTTTTTTGTTATAGCAGTGAATCAAGAGAGCAATATGTCTGCATTTAAATGAGCTCGCACTTAAAAAGTGATTCAAAATATTTAACAAGGATTTTATAAAGACAGGAAAATCATTCGCGGTAAAAGGGTTAAAGGTATCGTGTCAAAACTTGTAAATTTGTATAATTTATTTGTAAAATCGGAGTCTGACATACTGAAAGGTTTAATTTCACAAATCCTTTATTGTTTGAATACTCTGGATATCTTTAAAAATGTTAAAAGAGCAACTTTCGTCTAAAAAATATCATTAGATTTGAAAATATTACTTTAAATTCAATTTCTTTTTCATTTTCTTTAATTAATGGTTCTTTTGATTTATGAAATTTAAAATTGCCTTTAATTTTTTTAGACAAAACTTGGATCGTAAGGCATACAATTTTAAGAAAACTCTGGTAGTAAATACATTTCACTTATTTAGTTTTAATTTTAATTTAAAATCTTAGTAAAGTGTACATTTTAAACTTAAAATTTAAAAATAATAAAGAAATCATAATTTGGGAAAAAAATCGTAATTACATTAAAAGGTCTGAAAAAAAGAGAAATGAAGAACATGCTGTAGATAAACCTTTAAAAAAAATTTTTTTTTAACTACCAGAATAGCAGGGTTATAAGAATTATACTATATAGAGATAGGTGAGAAAAAAAGGATCAATTCAATAACTGTTTAAGGGGGATGTGTTTGATTTGAGAGCTTTTGAAATGGAAACAAGTTCTTTTTTGATTTTCAGCTGTAAATTGAAGGGTGTACTAGGTAAATTTAATTTTAACAGAAAAGATTTGTCTTTTAATAGTATATCTCAAGATGTACGCGATTTGGAATATAGCTTATTTTTAGTTGCATCCTGCGACTCCCGCTGGTTGTAATGAAACGGCGTGCCGCAAATTAAGTACTTGATTAATTTACTTTTAACAGAAACTATTTGTCTTTCAGTTATGCATCTCATGCTAAACACGGATTCATAGTCATTTTATTTTCTATTACATAAAAGATTTTCGTGAGTTGAATGAATTATATTTTTATAGCGTTATGTTACATACTTCATCATATTTTTGAAATAACTAACAGTATATTTCATTCTAAAGTAAAGGACGGTTGTAATGAAAGTTCCACTTTGAAATGGCCATCAAATGAAAATGCTGGACCAAATGTTATCAAACTTATAATAGTTTAAAGAAGGTCAAGGGAATATTTTACGAACAAAAACAGTTCAAAAACTGACCACCAGCTGAGAATCGGAGCTGTATGAAATATTGCTAAACAAAAATTGGGTTCTGAAGACATTGTTTTAAAATGTGTTTAATCACTTTTGAAATGTGTTACAAAGCATATTAAATGTGGCATTCATCACTTTTTGAGAGCAAGTTAAATCACATTCTCAAAAACGGCTCTTAGCATATCCCTAAGATTAATCCTCTTACTGAACGATATCTTCGCAAAGCCCGCCTTTCAATATTATCACATTCATAATAACTTTTAACAACAACAACTGGAAGAAACATGGTGTTGAATTGTCGATTCGTAATAATGAGAATCCTGAAAAACAGGCTCACTTTTTTCTGGAAAACCAAATGACGTGTAAAGCGCATCTGCATACATAATTTGCTGCCTGAAGCCAATTACAAGATATTGCGGTTTTACTTAACCCCACAAAAGTTTAAAACACACATAAACGATTAAGCACATTTTAAAACGACGTCTTTACGCTTTATTTTGTTAAACAATATTGCATATAGTGCCATTTTCCCCTGGTGGCGAGTGTGTGAACTTTTTTTGGTAGAAAAGAAACTTCCATAACATTCTTTAAACTATTACCAAGTTTTATAACATTTGGTCCAGTATTTTACTTTTTACAACCATTTCAAAATGGAACTTTGATTATAATCACCCTATATTTGGAAATATTACATCAGAATAGCGATTCAAGAAAATCCATAGTAGGAGGTTAAAAAACAAGAAATATAAAAATATTAGGATTAAGGATTCATTTATTTTGTCTAATATAATAATTATATTGGAATGTAATGTCGTTTCTTAGCATGTCGGTTATCGTTAGACATATATTAGTTCATTGTGTACTTCAAAGTCGTGCTAAAGATATTTAAGATCAGAGTGACTTTCTTACTCTTAAGCAATTAAATCTTGGACTTTTTTTTGCAATTTTTGGTGAAATGGATAGCGAAGTACAAGAAGAGGTACATATCAGGTATTGTATGTCTTTTGATTTTCATAAGGATAGTAATGTAAAAGCTGCTACCAAAAGCATTTACGATGCTTATAAAATCGCATAAGATGTTCTAAAATGTCAAAGATGACTCTCTAAGTTCAAATCTGGTAATTTCTATCTTTCTGACACGTACCGATCAGGAAAACAAACGACTTTAGTCAATAACATGTTCAGGGTGAAAGTGGAAACAAATCCAGGTCAGACAACCGAGAAACTATCAAGCACTCTCAATCAACCTCGGTCGACAATCCAAGAACATTTATAGCAGTCTGGTAAAGTAAGCAGATCAGGTGTTTGGGTCCTGCATTATCTCTCCAAAGAAAATAAAGTTAACCAATCCACCATGTGCAATTTATTGCTTTAGCAGCACGATACAGAAGAGTTTTTTGATCTCTTGATCACAGGAGATGAAAAATGGATGCTCTATGACAATCCAAATCGCAGAAGTCAGGGGTTCTCTCTTTAAAAGGTGGTTTTGTGTGTTTGGTAGAATATTCGCGAGATCGTTCCTTTTCAAGTATTGAATCATGGGCAAACTGTAAATGCTGACCTTTATTAAGAACAATTGGATTGAGTAAATCAATTTCATTGAAATGGAAATCTAGTTGAAAAGTGCCCAGCAATTAACAATAGAAATGGTCTTATTCTGCTACACAGTAATACAGGACCACTCTGCTCAAGCCTAACCCCAGTATCGACATGGGAGATATTGCTTCATCCCCCCATATTGCACCATCAGATTTCCATTTATTTCGATCGCTTCGGCATTTTATTGGTGGAAAAAATTCGGATGCTGTCCAAAATACCATCTTTAGATATTTTACTCAAAAGCTAAACAATTTTTATAATTCTGGCATTGATAATTTGCATATTAGATGCGAAAAGCTCGTCCATAACTAAGGTAATTGCATTATTAATTAAAGAACTTAGTAAAATTTACCTGTAGTAATTTAATGCTGAAAAACGGCATTACTTTCCAGTCTTTTTAAAATTTGGTATGGATGTGTTTTTGGATTGTTTCATTTTTTTATGAAATGAGCGTCGTCAAAATAGATTATTAACAAAACTGAACTAAACAAAGAAAAAATGTCGACTTTTTTAATATCCAGAGGGATATAACAAAAATTGTGTACATCGAAAGTTACGAAAATGATATAATTCTGTTGAAACATCTTCTATATTGACAGATCATTCCATATTTTTTTAATTTTTTTGCTTTTCAACGCGAGAGAAAAGATATATGAAAGACTTAATCCAAAGGTTCCAGAAATAGATGATCGTGTATTTCTATTTACTAATCAATAACGTTAAATCCTGACTTAGAAATCTCAGTTCAGTTTCTTGAAAAACGCGTCTAGACATTCTTCAAAGTTGGAAATTATTTTTTCTGCTTTCTTCTGAAGACCAACGTTGCTGGCTATATTGCTGTTTCCATCTTAGCTCTTTACTTTGTTTAGTTTTTTCTTCCCTTCTGAATCTGGCTGATACGTCATAAGCTAGATGGGGATTTTAGGATTTTTGTGATTTTGATACCAAGGACTGTGGGTTTCTTCTCAAATTCAGAAATAGAATCGATTTTAAGAGAAATAAAATGTCCCCCTGAAAAAGAAACGGCTCAGCTAACTGTGAGGTGCATTCGCGTGCAAACAATTCTTGAGGTTTTAGTTTTATAACATGCTGCTAGAGATCGCAAATGTTTGTTTCACTCTTTTGATTTCAGGGAAGATAAAATTCTCGGAAGATTAAATTTCCAAATGCTCTTAAATAAATCACGCCATGGATTTCTTCCATCTCGTTATGCCATTGTGTTTTTCTGCCTATTTCTGCGAATAATGGCAATGGAATTCAACATTTGGAGAGAAAGTTTTATTTGTTTTTTGATCACTGTCACTAGTTCGAAATGTTTCTTTTGCTTCAATAAAGGGATGTTTGGATTCAACAGAGCAAAAGAACTTTTTGACTGATAACGAAAAAAATTCCTCTTTCTGTTATTTCAAATATTTTTTAAAAACTTTTTTCACAATTCTTCAATAAATAAAGGAATTCAGATTTATTAATAGAGATTTCAAAGAAATTAAAAGTCTCGATTCGTCGAAAAATTCAACAGAGATCAAGTGATTTCAATGCGAATATAAATATAAAATTTTTTCAAGAAATTAGATAAACGATTCAAATGATTTCAAAGAAATAATAACCATCATTTCGTAAAAATTGATGGTTCAATTTTCGATCAATTGACAGTAACATCAATTTTTTTTGTTCATTGTCACAAGTTCGAAATGTTTCTTTTGCTTCAATGAAGTGGAGTTTGGATTCAACAAAGTAAAAAAAAAAACAAACTTTTTTACTGATAGCGAAAAAAATTGCTCTTTCTTTTATTTTAAAAACTATTGTTTACGATTTTTTTCACACTCATCCATGAATAAAGGAATCACGATTCCTTAACATTCATTTCAAAGAAATTATATTCCTCAATTAGTCAAAAATTCAATTAAGAGATCAAGTGATTTCAATAAGAATATAAATATAAAATTCTTCGAAAAATTCAATAAACGGACCAAATGATTTCATCAAAATTATAATCATCAATTCACAAAAATTGATGGTTCACTTTTTGATCAATTGACAATGACATCAAATTTTTATATTTTTTATTACTGTCATTTATTCGAAATGTTTCATTCGTTTCAATAAAGGGATGTTTGCTTTCAACAGAGCAAAAGAAGCTTATTTCTGAGAACAAAAATAATTGCTTTTTCTGTTATTTTAAATTGTTGTCTATGATTTGTTTCACATATGCTTAATGAATAAAGGAATTTAGATTTATTAACAAAGATTTCAAACAAATTATAAGCCTCAATTCGTCTGAAAATTCAACAAAGAGATCAAGTGATTTCAATCCGAATATAGATATCAAATTCTTCAAAAAATTAATAAAATGATCAAATGACTTCAAAGAATAATAACAAACAATGACTAAGCAAATGCATTAAATGTTAAAAAAATCCGAGCACCAATTTTCTAGAAAATTCAACTAATGATTAAACGATTTCAAAGATGCAGTAAACGACACAATAGTGCAAACAATACTGTACGGTGACAATAAAACTCCACCTGTGTAGAAAGTTTTAATATAGTTTCTGCTATTTGCTCAAAATGTTTCTTAATTTTTAGTTAAAAAAGTATTTTTTCCATCTTTTTTGGGTTTGAAGGGCCTACTAAAAATAACATTTTTGTAGAGAAAGAGAGTGGCATTGTTTTGAAATTTTTATAACCCAATGAAAAATAATTTTTTAATGTGTATAAAAGTTTAAGCTGAATAATAATGTTAGAAATAAAATAATTTGCAGTAAATAAGTTATGATAAGTCTTCAAGAAAAAAAAAAATGACAAAATAAATTGATCTGTCTTGAGCCATAATGTTCTAAAATATCCACCATGAGGATATATTTATGGAATGAATAATTTCACACAGGTTTGTATTTAAGATTCAGGGTAAGTGGGTACTTATTCCTGAAAATATGCATAGTTCATCAAGTAATAAGATAAATGAATTTTCACGGTATATTGCATTACTACTCTCCGAGGAAAAGTATAATGTAATTACTTCTGCTTAAAAGGCGTATCTAAACTGACGAGAAACAAAGAATTTCAGAGAAATTAAATAATATGAATTCTGAAACTTCTAAAATTAGATACTTCCAGAAGTAAATATAGTAGCAAGTATTTAAATAAATAATTTTAAAGTTCCCTCTGATAGCAACATCCAAATTTTAGTTGCAACATGAAGCATATTGAAACTGTAGTGTTTTGATAACAATTAAGAAAACAATGAAAAACTGAAATTTGCAATTTTTTGGTTTTCCGTTTGGTTTTTTTTATAATTAATCTTTTTTCATGTATTTTAACGTGTATTTTTAAATCATATTTTATTTTTGTTGTCTTTTTAAAATATATTTTTGAAAGAAATGGGCAAAATATTAAAATATATAACAGCAAAAATATTTGTTATACCTTTATAAAATTATACTGTATTTATTTATAAACTTAAGATGATAGTAAACTAAGATAAAACTTGAATAACTTAAAAAATACCACAATAAATAACTTTTTTTAAAGACTGGTCAGAATTCTAAGCTTTTGGTGAGAATTTTCAATATTTCTTGCATGACACTTATAAAATTTATATTGTTATTAGCTATTTTAAAATGTATCGCATGGAAAGAATTTTGTTATTTCTAACTGCGCGCATCTTTTTTTAAATAATAAGCTTGCTTTCGTTTCTTAAAAAGGGTTTTAGTAATACATTAATCACTTTTTACACTGAAAAGGATGTCATTCCTTTTTTTGAAAATGGACGAAAAAGTAATTTAGTATTCTGACGCATATTAGATAAGATATACATAAATCCAAAGAGTGTTAATTAAGATATTAAAAAAGACAGTAGAAAAACTTACAAGAATGTAAAAAAGTTTTAATTAAAGTTATGTTTTACTTTGAAGAAAATGCAAACATGATTGACATTTATCAATGATGGGACTTTTATTTTTGTATGAAAGATTAGATGCAGGATGAGCATTTTGAAATACTTTAATATATTTGTCTATGAAGTACAAGACAACATTTGATATAAATATCATTTTTATTTTGCGTTTCTCCCAATATTTCGTATTTATGTGCCAAGTGTAAATATCGTATTATCTAAATGAAAGATCTTGAATATATATTCTGAGCAATTTTCTTTCAGAGTAGATTTGGGCCGTAACGACCTAGTGATAAGGCTCCTTCAAAATCGCTTTGTTTCGGCCGGTTTCACCCGAAAAAACGGCGTGTAAGTGAGTCTGGTGTACGTTAAAACTGTCGCTGCCAAATGTCCTTCCGTTTGGTGTTATGTGGAAATTTGGAGAGGGGGTGCCAACTCAGGTGACGACCTTGTTATCTGACCGTGGTTCAAAATCAGAGGTTCCTCCCAAAATAGTCCTAGTGTTGCTTTGAAATTGGACGTTAATATAACTAAATTAGGCTAATTCAGAGCGGATTTGTTACATTTCTCCAATCGAAGTTTTAATACATAATTATTTTAGAAGTATATTTCTATCCTAATTATTTGAAAGAAATGAATGAATTTAAAATCGGAAATGTTTAATTTTGACTTGGAATCTTGCTATTCATAAATATGAAACGAGTTAAAATCATTGAATGTCCTTTAAATAAGTTATAAACCAAAAGCCCGAAATTTAAGTTCAAGATATTTATGTCGTTTAATATTTAAAGAATTTCAGTGATAATTATCCGTGACTAATTATCCTTTATACAGCGATTAATTTTCTTAATATTAGTTTTGAAATTCTACCAAGTTTATTTCCTTATTATTAAGGTTATTATGTAGCTAAAAATATAGTATTATTTGCATCCGTATTAAGCTAAGCAAATTACTAGTGCAAGAAAGGAAATAGGTTTTCTTGAATTTTAAAAAGCATACTAGAATAATTTTGTAATTGGGAGTTACAATTTTCAGTTATTGTTATTAGAGGAATTTTCAACAAATGTATATCTAGAAATTTGTCTTAAATAAGATATTCTTAACTATCATTATTAATAATAATTTTTTAATTCCAGCTGCCATTAGCCGTTTCTCCTTTTTTTCGGCAAGATATCTTTATCTATATTGGTTTCTCTTGTACACATTCTATAACAAAAATCATTTATTTTAACTTTTTCACTTTTAGCGGAGAAATCTTTAAAAATTACTTTATCTATTGCAAAGCTTTCTATTGAGCTTAGGGTCTCTTTTGAAAGAGGAATATGGGTTTTGAATATATAATTCGAAATGTTCTAAGATTATGGTGTATTTTAAGCTTTTAAGAGAAAATTGTTCAACTACTCCTTTTCACAACTCCTTTTCAACATAATTTAGTGATATCGCTCACTAAATTATGTTGTTTCACCAAATGTCAAAAAAATCAATTTTTTTCACTGTTAATTTTTTCTTTTTTTTTCTTTGAAAATTCTCTCACAATATTCCACGTTGTGTGAAGCATCACTAATAGTTGGGGAGCGTCAAAGCGAAAAGCGTTAAATTATGGAAATGCCGATTATATGCAGGGGGATTCAAAAAGAATTCCTCTAACTTCTAGGATAGATTAAATATACATAAAATAATCAGTCGTACAAAGAAGAGTATGCATAAGAAAGTGCCATGTTTGAAGCAAATGCAACGAAAAGCATAAACGTTAAATGACTGAAAAAAAATGAAGGGAAAAAATAAAAAATCGTATTATCTGAAAAACAAGTTTATTAAAGGTGTTTCTAGTTATGTCACTAATAGTGCTCTACCGTAGTTAATACTGATTAATAATGATCTAAATTCATGCATTTTTTTGATGAAAGCAGTCTAAAATGGGTTAAGCTTTTATGTAGAAATCTTCCACTATTAAAATGAATCTGAAATCACTTATTTATGTTCACAAGTCTTCCCTTTCATTAAATATATGTTTTCCATTTTTATCTGTTCATTGCTATCACCCTTCATCTGTTCATTGCTATCACCTTTCATATGTTCATTGCTATCAATCTTTGATTGGAGCAATGCTGTTTCTTGACTTTCAATTCCTTGTTATGAAACTTAAGCATACGAGCGTGACATTCCTCTCTCTCTATACCAATTCGAAACTGATTAGTTTTGGTATATCTATTTTATCCTCACGATCTTTCTAAATCATTTCGAATACTTCTTTATGTTTATCTTTTATATCTATACTATTAATAAAGATGAATGTGAGTTTGGGCTTTGTCACTGTAGAGGGCAGTTTTTTTTTGAAATTATAATTATAATTTTAATTAATTAAAAATAAAATGAAAATTTGATATTTTTCCTTGATAACTTTTGAAAATATTACGGCGCAAAAATAAATTTTAAATCGTTTTAAAAAAAATTAAAAATCATCTTAAAAATTTCCTTTTTAATGATACCAATTTAATAATTCTGTAGGACATTTGCTGAATTTTGGCAATTTTTAAAAAGTATTTTTTTGTCTAATTTCCAATGACACATTACATTTTTGCCCTGAACTTCAAACCATTTTCATTGTTTTATCAAATATCAGAGGGCGTGATTTTCTTTATTGTTGAAAGTTAGTGAACACGGTTTAGGTTTAATATTTATGTAGCTAACTAGATGCACAAAAAGGAAGTTAAAATATCGCAAACTTTAGAAGGTAGATGGTATTTAAGATTTTAATATCGCCATATGTCATGGAAATTGTTTACATTGGAAAGATTAATATTGGCATAAACACTAAATATGTAAGAGACAATTAAAATAACTCGCCTTTAAAAATTGATAATTTTGTTGAAACAAGGACATAAAGTTCTATCTATCTGACATATCTAATTTAAAGAAAATTAAATATTAACGATATTCCCTGCAAACTAATGAGTAGTCTAATGTCTAACTTAAGGCGAATAGCTCCGAATGAAAAGAAAGGTCTGCCTTATTGCTATTAAGAAAGCTATAAAAATTTTAATATGACTATCTTATAAAAAAGACCTATTTTAGGCTCTTCTATTTATTATCTCTAAGAAAATATGATAATCAGTGCCTGGGGCTGATTGGCCTAAGATTATGGAAATGTTGATTGTTTTAGAACTGTTATATTCAAAACTTCAAAATTTATCCAGATTTGATTGCAGAAGACAAAAAAAGCCTTAAAATTAAAAAAATTAAATGGGAAGAATATTTTAGGGAATATGATTCATTAGGTCCAAAAGGCTGCATGAAGCTTCGATTGCATAATTTTTTTTAAAGTATTGAACGAAACAAAATAAAATACTATTTTTTACAGAAACTGATTATATGTCTACCTCTATGATAGCTTTAATACTTTTTTCTATAATAAATTTTTTCCAAACATAATTCTGTTGTTATTCAAATTAAGAGAAATTTATTCATATATATTTTTACACAAATATTACATCATACACATATTTTTCTAATTGTCTATCATTTTGAAACTTATCTGACGTTTTAAGTATTCTGGATCTCTCCACATTGTAGTAAATTATTTACCAATTTCGTTTGGTTTCACAATAATATTTCAATTGATCTAAATGTAGAAATATTGAAAATTAAAAAAAAAATACATTTCTTAGCAGTGCTGTATGAATCCTGGTTTTAACATTTCGATTGTAGCGAGTTTATGTCTTTTATAACAGATTATAAATGCACATTCCAACTTTAATATACAAGCAAATATTCTTGGAGAAAGCAATTTCCAAAATTCAAGTGTTGGTGTCTCTCCGTGGATTTACCTTTTACGATTTATCATGCTTTTACATTTTATAGAGAAGATGATGATAAATCCAGTTTATCCAGCCATTTTTTTCTTAGGTTGTAGAGCCATACTCTTCCTCTGGAGTATAAAATTCTTTCTTACAAACCAAACTTTCTCTCTTTTATCAAATTCTTCACATAAGGGAAGATAGCATAGCCTCAGGATACCAAGTTAAAGCTGTAAGGTTGGAGTTTGACAATTCTTATGGTATGTTTAAAAGTTACGCATTTCTTTAGAATATAAAGGCGAAGAATCATCAAGCTGGAATATCCATATTCTATTTGATTTCTTAAGTATGATTCTTTTCTCTTAAGGTATCCGACTACGTTAAAAACATTGGTTATCGACTACATTGGCAACTTTTTTTCTATTGTTATTTTTTCTAGTTTAGTCTTTCCTCGTTCCAAAACAGGTTATATTTTCTAGGAAAAGGAAGGACAGGCCTATCCTCCAGGGTCACATATTTTTCAGCTAAAATTTGTATTTAAATTCAATTTTCTGAAAAATTTAACATTCATAAAAATTTTCCACCTTCAACATCATGTCCCAAAAACTAATAGAGGTATTTACTTAAAAATTTCAACGCGTGTTTGATATGATATGGGCAATGAAATGAACCAAAAGTTTTATTGTGGGTGGATTTTTTTTTCATTTATAGGAGTTTTTAGAAGAATTAAGTTGTGATTTCATAAAAAAAAATTCATATATACATATATTTCTGCCTATAAGTTCTTTGCATCTCAAGAGTTTTTTGATTTTGGTTTATTTCATTCATCATTGAATTGCGTACAAAAAAAAAATAGGATTGCTGGATTACATTTTTGTGTAGAGTGTTAAACGTTTTAGTTTAATTTCCTTAAAAGTTATTACAATTTTTCCTATTTCTCAAAATCTATACATTTTCAAATAATTTTGTTGTACTATTATATTTTGTATTATAGTTGACAATACATTTAAAAACCATATTTTAAAAAAATTGAATTTTTGAAAAACTTTTCCTTTAAACAAGTCGGATACTTTAAAGGGAAAATTCAGCAAGAAATCTTTGCTTTTATGATTTTGACATTATTATTGTTATTTCAGCCTATTATGGGTTTTATTTCTTTTTTTAGATATGCATATTTTACTTATGGCATATAGAACTTCTCACACAAGATTCTCATACAAGAATTCTTAATTGCTTTTTTCTCATTTTCTCATACAATTTTGATCTGATTCTGAACTTTTAAAACAATTCTGTAATATGCTTTAGCTTTGCGATTCATAGAGAAATTTATTTTTTTTATTAACGAATGTATTTTGAAGTGAATTAGCTTTGAAACATATGAAAATGTGCATAAAAATGTGCTTTTTAAAAAGTGCATGATTTGCATATGGGACTTTGATTTCTGTATGATTACTAAATGCCAAAATGAATCATCTACTTGTTTTTAAATATTTTTTGTTTAATTTCACTTATTTAATAAACTTTATACATCTGAATTCTCTATGAAATGTATTATTTCAGTATTTTCAGATTTTATTATGATAAACGAAAAAAAAAATTAATTTCTATGTTTTTGATAAAATGTAATGAATATTATTTATATATGTTATTTAAGATTAAATTTCAATTATTTTTCACTATACACATAATAATTTTATTTCACTTTGCCGAGTAGTAACTTTAGGAAAATTTTTGTTGGTGATTCTCAACAAACATAACATTTTTTGTTTCTTATTTTATTTCTATTTTACAAGGAAATTTCCAAAGCATTTGAATTTGTTGATATCATCAATTTCAACCCACATGATGTCTAAAATGACTGAAGTAATGCTTAATTTTAGAAATGAAAAGAATTTTTATTCAAGCCCTAAAATAAGCATTTTTACACAGACATCATTCAACAGATTATTCCAGAAAATGAACTTTTAAATAACTATTTAATATAATAACGCGAGTTTTAGGATCACAAATATCTTTAAGGGCAAAATATGCAATTTTTCAAAAACTAACTCGGATAACATCTTGTAATCAAATAATAATAACTCTTATTTTTGTGATTAATATAAACATATTTTTCCGCAGAGTTAATCGTATTCATTAAAATAAGATAATATATGATGACTATATAAGATAATCTGATTATTTCGTTAGAATTTTTCATTTTTGGAAAGTTCGAATGTGTTATTCTCGTCATTCAAGATATTAGATGATGTTATTCTATTCAACCTCTTATCAATTGACTTTATTTCATTGGGATGAGCTATAATAACTAAAGTTTTCAGAACAAAATTTTAAGATAACTCATAAATCTTCATTTTTAATTTAAAGCCATTATTAAGAGTTTCAATTAACACTTTTTGAAATTTATTATGAGGACTTGAAACTATTTATGTTTAGAACAATTAACTGCAGAAAAAGACATTGAATTATAACAATGCTTTTAAAATTAACCAAAAAATGTTACATTGAAGTTATAAAGTAATAGAATATTGTAACATTCTATATTATTAGCATACAAATAACATTTACAAAGTATAATAAATTAGCGGTATTGCAGCATTTTATATGAATATTGCACTGGGAAGGTAAAATGAGTTTTACCTGATGATGAAATTTAATTTAAAGGCAAAATTATTTTGGGTTTGATGATGCATTGTTTCACAATGAGAACACTGGCAATCTCATCAATTTTCTCTTCAAGAATCTCTAAAGTAATTATTTAACAGTTTTCATTTCGGATACCAAGTTTTATTTAATGTTTCAATATACTTAATCCTTTGAAATATGTCAAAACGGCAGAATGTTTTGCTTTGTTTTTGTTCATCATGGCCGAGTGAAGTGAATGAAAAAATAACTGGCAATTAAAAACTTCTATGAAAGAAAAAGTTCTCTCAAGAATTAAAATTAGAAAATTTCAGGTTTTATACTAATGCTATACTTTCATCTGATGGAAAAAATTCCAATTTCGAAATAAGCTTGAAAACATAATGTGTACAGTTTAAAAAAAATGTTTTAGAATTTAATTACATGTTTCGTAAAACGCATTACAAGTACAAAAACAATATTTGAAATGACTGGCAGTTATTAAGTTATTGAAAAAAGTAGAAATTGCAGTTTTCAGAACTTTCTTGAGATATTTTTTTAGAATATTAATCATTTAGTAAAATATGCAATATTTTCAAGCAATATATCTACATTTTAAAACGACTTTTAATATAATTAAGAGACTTTTCCTTTTTAGACTATTGTTCTCTACGTAGGTTTAAACGAAAATAGAGAATGCAAGAAAAAAGTTTCGATTTTGGACTTAAATTTTAAACTAAACTTAATTTATTTAAAAACAGTGATTTCTTCATTAGTATTTTTTACATAGAATGCAACTGCAAGAATAATTAATTACGAATAAAATTTCAAAACAAAAATAAATAAATAATTTAGTGTTGATTATAGTTTAAAAGGTAATTAATATAAAGGTGCAGTACTGAACAGGTTAAAGCATAGTGATTTTTTTCTTGCTCAATTTGGTTTTGTTATGTAGTTAAGAAAGATATCAAAACAATAAAAAAATCAAAACATTAAAAAATTATAATTAGAAATCTTTATTATAAAATCAAAACATATTTCAAATGATTTGCAAACGAGAATGAATTGTAAAAAAATATCAAAATGAAATCAATTAATAATTTTTTTTTGTTTTTGACATTCAAAATATATCGCTGCTTTATAGTTCTGCTAATTGTGACTACTCCTTATTTGTAAATTTAAGCCCGGAAGTTGTTGCTGGGGTTTATGGCACTTTACAAGCAAGGTTTATGGCACTTTATATGTCAGCGATTTTAACAGATGGAGCGTCTCTTGTTTTTCAGTAGCGCCAACAAGTGTCTAGTTTACAGCTCAGATACTTTATGAGCTACATTCACTTGTACAACCTCCTTTTACAGGAAAGCACACTCACACATGGAGCACGAGCACCCCTGTCCGAACCGGGACTCGAAAGCGGCAGGCCTAGATCACGGGAAGACGCGTTACCCTTATGCCAGGACGCCAGTAAGCCCGAACTTTAATTTCATAAGCTATTTCCATTTATTTGTATATTGTATGTTTTCTTGGTTAAAGCATTTTAATAGATCATCAAGAAAAGGTTAAAATCTGAATTTCTTCTTATTCCTTGCAAGGGAAATGGGGGCTTCAACATATTTAAGTTTGGAAATTCTCCAATGTTCTTTCATCTGAACAAGGGAAAACATGCTAAAATCGGCATTTATAGTATTCTAATTACCCCCAATAGAAGCACCATTTATTTAATTATTCAACTTTTAAATTTTTAACCTTTTTTTTCATTAGAGTTTTTAAAAAATGAAGCATTTTCCACTTTGTAAAATTATCTAATCTCCTTTACTAGAAAAGGTGTGAACATTAATTTGAGCCAAAATGGTTACTGCTTCAAATATTAAGATTTCCTATTCTCGAACTAAAATTTTATAATCATTTCTGAGTAATTTTTTTTAATAAGTACCTGATTATCAAAAATTTTCTTCTTCTCAGCTAAGATTCTTTTTAATGAATAGAGAAATAAGAAAATAGAGAAGATTATTGTCTTCTTTCATTTTGTGTTTGAAGTAAATTCCTTATTCTTGTAATTCTCTCAATGTTTTATAAGTCTTAAAACAAATGAATGCAGTTTTTCTGATACTTTGCTTATGTTTGAAATGTAGTTTGATAAAAAGAACTGTAAAAAATGTGATTTTATTGCGTTTATACAGTCAACTGTGTAAATATATTTCAGGATGTATTTATTTTTTGATTAACTTTTTGGGAAAGAAATGATTGAAGTATTTTTAAAGGTAAAGAAACAAAACCATTATACGATTAATTCCGAAACAAAAACCCTGTCTCAGTCATGTTTGAGTTCAAATGTTTTAGGTTTGTATTAAGGTCTCAGCATCGATACCAGAGGTTCTAGGTTCGAAAACAGATTCTATCACAAAACCGTCATGTGTATAGGATAGGTGTATGCGCTGGCATCCTGGCATAGAGATAGCGCGTCTATCCTGGGATTTGGGCTTCCCTTTTCAGACATGGTTTTTCTTATGTGTTTTGTTTGTGAGGTGTGCTGCCTGCAAAAAAGGGTTGTACAAACGAGTATGACGTATGAAGTAACTAAGTCGTACTCTTGACCCTAGTTGGCCCTAATGAAAAAACATGAGACGCTCATTTGGCCTAAATCACTGACAGGTCTGTCAGCGAGCTTGTGAAGTAAAAACAACATGTGTATGTTAAATCTTGCTTCGGAAGTCAAATGTTTTCCAATTGGTCTGTCTAGTTTACCGTCTGTTTTGTCTGAGCATTATGTAGTCTGTTTCAAAATTATCTTATATTTACTTGAAAACAGGACATACATTAAAATAAATTAAACTTCTTTTTGCGCTGTGTGGAAGTTTTGTGAAAGGTTCTCAATTCAGGTTTTGTTCTCCTTATTTGATCGCCGTGGAAGTAAAAAGAGATATTCTTAATGTGTTATTTGAAATATAAGGCATTTATTTCTAACTAATTTATACTAAATCTGAAAGTTGACCGAAAAGCTTACCAAATTCGTCATAAATAATTATTGATACTTTTATTAATTTATTTGAAACAACGTTTTTATTGTATACACAAATTAGTGACCATGATTCACTAAGAGTATTGATTCTTAGAATGTATTGATTTCTTGAGAAAGGTTTTTCTTCTTAATTTTTAAGACTCATAAAAAAGGACCATCAGCACAATCAAACACGCAATACGACCATATTTCATCCAAATTTGAATTTAGAAATATTCCATTCAGTTTCTAAGATTTAAATGAAGTTGATTAAACTCACGTAATTAGGTGAAATAAGAATACAGATTTCCCGAAGTGGGAAGGTCTTGGGGAAGATAAATAAGATTAAATGAATAAGCATAAAGATCCTTATTTTCTGCCCAAAGAAAAGTAAATCAATATAATGAAAGTAAAGTTAAGATTTTCAAGCTAAATTGGAGCCCTTTTCTCAGTTTGAGGTTTTTCCCGCTTTCCATTTAAAAAAGTAAATTACTTTTTCTAAATGAAAGTTATTTGCCAATGTTTCGACTTTTTCAAAATGTACGAGAGTAAATTAGGAGATATTTTTCTGAAACTTCTTTGGGAGTTTTTTCAATAAGAATTAAGTAAAGTTTTACTGCGAATAATCAGTAGTTACTTTTTTAATTTATTGTGTTCGATAAAATTTGCTTTTTTTCGATGCTCTCGAAAACTTTATTGGTGATGAGAACAGTTCAAAAATTCAAAATCAAGCACTTAAAATAACAAAAAGCAAAGTTTATTGTTCATCATTTCTGTTAAATGAAGTTAGTAATTAAATTTAGTAAAAAAATTTAGCTCTTCTTGTCTTACATATTATTTCTTTTTAGTACTTTCAAATTCGCAAGAATTTATAACATTAATATTCAACTGGATTTTCAAACCTGTGATTGAATTTGAAGTTATACTAATTTTGAGTTAACTGAAAAAAATCAGCAATAAAAATTATTAAATAATGAGCCTGAATAAATTAAAAAAACCATAACAATAATAAGATTAATGATTAATGATAAGTAAAGATATTATGCACTAAAATGTTATATGAAACTTATCTGTTTAGGAAATAAGGTTTTTATTTCAATCTTTGATGATTCTTAAAGTTTTTGATTGAATGGTAATCGAAATTACAACTTTTTAATTATTTTACTTTTCTCGAATTAATTTTTTGCTTTGTCTTATTTAGGAACAATTTTAATTTCTCTAAAGGTGAAAAACACAAGATTATGAATCAGTCAATGTATTGGTTAACCTATTTATGGGTCAATGTATTAAAATTTTTAAATAAATATTTCAATTTCTTTCATGAAATATTCTTGATGTTTTAGCAATGAGTATTATAAGAAAAATTGCTTGCCATGCAATTACAAAGTCAAAAAAAAAAGAGATGTCCTTTTTTCATTAAATGTTTCAAAGTAATACAATAAATATTTCAAGTACCCTTTGTAAATTGATCGCAATTGTCATAAATAATTTATAAACTGAGTATAGAATTAAAATTGGCAATGAAAAATTGTATGATGATTTCATAACTGTAATCTTAATTTGTTTTGTTTTCAGAAATAATTTTGCTGTAATTATTTCCTTTTAATTTATTTTCTTTAGAATTTCTTTGCAGCATTCATCAACCAAAGAGTATGCATCACCAAAAGTTTACAAAAATGTAATTTGCTCATTTCACTGTTATTTCTGTATCTCAAAATTTTTAGTGCGATGCATTGTTTTCTTATGAGAAGCCTTTATTGATTGGATATAAAATTCATACTTCCGAATGTAAGCATCCATAAAAAATACATTAACCTAACAAAGTTAGAATTGTTTAAATTATAACAGTTTCGAAAATAGAAATTTACTAGTAATTTGATTGGCTTCAGATTTGTGTAAAATAATATCCTTACAGTATTCATGCACTTTTCTATTAAAATAAGTTCTTGATTATACCATTTTAAGATGCTTTTAGTGTCTTCATATTTTTGGCTGATTGCAATATATTATTTGAAATAAATACTCTGTATCTTTTTGATGTAATATCGTCAGCAGAAATGGAATTTATGTTGTTTGGATCGAGAAATCTACTTTTGGAAACTATAACGCTTACATTTCTATACCATCTCCAGGACCTATTAACCGAATTTAGTAAATTAATGTTGACTTGATTAAAATTTTAAATAATAAATTTTCACAAAAGAAAATATTTTAAGAAATTGACCGAGTTATGAAGTTTCGCACCAATATTTTAGAGATCCTTTATTGATTATTAAAAGTTTATTTAGAGATCCTGGTTATCGAATGGTCTAAAATAAGCTAAAAATCAACAGTTTTTTTAAAAAAAATAAAAAGCAGTAATTCTTCACACATGTTTTATTAAACTTAACGGTAAAAAATTAAGGATGTTTAATGATTTCATTTCCTTACATAGTATTTGTATCAGTGCATCTATTTAATGAATATAAAGAATGCAATTCCTTATGCAGTTTACCGAATTTTTTTTATCGAAGTCAATGCTTATTTCTAATAATTTAGAAGTTGACTATTAGATTACGATTATAATGTATACCCTGTGTAAATGTATTTTTTGAAAGAAGGACTCAAATAAATATATGGCTAAGTTAAAAAAATAATCGTAAAATAAACCAGCGGGTATGTGGCTTCATGAAAGTTTATGGCATACTTTCTAATAAATAAATGAACCTGTGTATTTCTAATCCCGTGCTAAAGACGAAGAATGGTTATGAAAGAGCCAGTTAGGAAAGAGCCTTTGAGGAATGTTTTGGTGAATAACCACTAAAATGCGTAGACACAAGTGCCTTAAAAAAGAATGTACGTTTTGGACGCTTTTTATCAATCGATTAAAACCAAAATGTAATAGATAACTACAATTATAGTTACGAAATCCCACATTCCACATCCAACTTCATACATTTCAATCATTACATTTTGAAGTTAAGGCATTTATATGTTTGTGAAAGAATAGATTGTTAATTCATTGAAAGATTTGGTTCCAAATTTGTTATGAATCTACATATTAGATACCAAATCTCTGTACCTAAATTTTATTTCTTTATCCTTTTTATTTTTTAGTTATATTTTTTATTTCTATTCATATTCGAAAAACAGATATAATAACTTTAATGAATGAATTTCTTTCAAAATTTGATAGAACATAAAGAATTGGAAAAGATAACATACGCCATATATCATCCATCTGATTCAAAGCGATTTTGAGTTATCGTATTCAAAGAAAAACAGAAATAACCCAAAAATGTGTTTTTTGATTCAGAGTGATCTAAAATGGGGATATTCTTTAAAATCTTCAGATCAAATTTTTGGACGAATTGCAGTACTTTCTCTCTGTGAATGAGAAAGTAAAAAATATTTAAATAAAAATTTCTTTGGAAACAAAATTTTAATTTGGTTAGTCTATGGTTGAGATGAAACATTTTTTCTACTGAATATTTGCATTTTTTAATATTAATAGGAGTTTCCAAAAATTTAGTTTTATCATTGTTTTTAATTCCTTAAAAATGTTTAATCACTAAATACAATTTCCTTGTAACTCTATGTTATTTTAAGGACTTTTTTCAGATGAGTGGATTTGCGATTAATATATGCTTTGGGCTTCATTTTCACGACTTCTTTTTTAGTGTGTTTGTTATTTAACGGTACTTCTCTTTGGACTTCAAAGTTATTTCAAGACCATCATTCAAGGGAGTGGTATGCTGTTAATATGCCATTTTGAATTTTTCTCTCGCTATTTCCTTCTGAAAATTCTTATTTAATGCATCTCTCAAATCCACAAAGCAGAGAGTTACGACGTGACTGAAACAACTTGTTGATCTTAAGAAAACGAAGCCTTCCTCTTATGAAAAGAAACATGACACGCACGAGGAATGTAAAATTTCTTATCCCCCATCTAAAATTCTTCACTCCTGCACTTCTTTTTTCTTGTTTGTTTTATTTTCGTTTATTTTTTCAATGCAGAAAACGTTGAAACCACTGAGCGAAAAACTTTTAATACATTAAACTACGTCGAGTGAGAAAAAGTGTTAAAGTCAGCATGGCTAGTGAAAACAAAAGGAAAATAAAAAAAATCCCAATTAAGCAAAAAATCCTTAAGATGTGGGCATTAAAATTCAACGGTGGCGGCTCTTTTTCTTTTCAGCAGCCAACATTAAAAGAGATAATCATAAAAAAATGAAGTGCGAATTTTTTTAACAGCCTTTGTCGTTGGAAGGGTGTTAGCGTCAGCTTTGCAATCTAATTCTTTGGCAAGCCCATAATTGAATTCTAAGAGAAAGTATGAGTTAAAGACATTTTGCGGAAAAATTGAGTAAAATGCCGTTTAAGTTATGCTAATGAAAGCATACGACTTCAATCATTTTTACCGAGGTGTGGAAAGGGATAAACAAGTGAAGTGCATAGCGAAATACTAATTGATAGTAAAGAGGAAGTAAAAAAAATATTTTTTTTGAATAAAAAAATTCCTGTTGGAAGAAGTATCGAAGCGTATAAAAAATGCTTGAAAAATTGCAAAAAAAAAAAAAAAAAAAAAAAAGAAAAAAAAATAACAATAACCCTAAAAAAAAAGGCTTTCAGTGTCATTTAAAATGATGATTTAATCTTGGATTTTAGTGAAAAGTAATGTTAATTGTATGCATAAAAGCCTCGATTGAAAAAATAATTTTTTTTTCTATAATTCGCCATAAACAACATTTCTTTAAAAATAAATAACTTTTTATACATTTTTTTCGAGTGCTTATAACTTTTATTCAGTGTTTTATGTTCAAGTTGCTTGCCGTAATTTAAATGCATTCAGAGTTAGAAAATTATTTAAAGTTCTGAGATAACTCAAAAGATTCTTTTACGAAATTAAATATCCTTAGTTCACAATTCTTATCTACCCGAGAGGATTATTTAATGTTTTGCGAAAAATCATTGGAAAATATTTTTGGTAACGTCATGGCCTCATGACTTTCGAAACTACACTCATTATTTAACTTTACTCTGCGCTACATAGCATTGAGATGTTGTCTATTGCGTTCAAGATATCAAAATTAAATTGATGCAAATTATATGACACCTAATATGTGATTCTGAACATTAGTTCAAATTAAGAGAATGAATATGTATTCTGCAACATTAAATTTATAATATGAATTTACCTACGACAGAATGTATGAGGCATTAATTTTATTTGAAATCACACAAATCGGAGGTTGAATTGATATTTTATTTCGTCGTTTCAAATCTGAGCATTAATGCATTTTAAAATAAAACTATTATATCAAATAATTGTTGAGATATTATGCAAAATATTGTAACTTTAAAAAATATATAATTAGGTTGCTTTTGCATTTGATGATGGATTATCGACTCACTTCTTAACGCACTGGAGCTGTGCATTGGAGTTTTTACACACAACAGAGTACTTTTATTATGTTTAGAAATTAATTATTCGCCTATCGGTTTGATTGGATTTAATAAATTTGTAATTCAATTTGGATTTCATATCGGTGTCGTCATCTGGTAATGGATTTGAGAATAATTTGATTTCATGTTTTGATGATTATTAAAAGTAATGAATCATTAAAGTTATTAAAGACAAAAATGCAGAAAGAATAAAAACGGTTTTTCAGAATACTCTTTTATTCAAGAAGTAGAAAACAGATTTTTATTGATGATGTGGACGCCATAACTAAAGCGTTAGGTAATGATAACAATGCAATACAAAATGAAGCTACAATGAATATATTAAAAAAATTCTAAGCATTTTATAAAATTAAAGCATGCCATTTATGTGATAAAATTTTTATTTTCCTCCGAGCATTTTTATTAACATTCTACAGTTTTGTTTTGATGTCATCATTTCTGATAAAAAAATGCTCTAATAAATACATACAAACTTATTATTTTCTTAATTTTTCAGATTGTGCTCAAGTTTTACTATTCTCTTTCTTGAATGAACTACATTGACAGTTAACAAACATAAGTAATTGCAAGTAAATGATAATTAGATCTATAGAATTTTAGGAAATGCATCTAAAATGAATGTGTAAGCTCAGTAATTGTAAAAAATTGGGGAATTTCATGTAGATTTCTCAAAGTTTTCAATTCTTGACAAATTGCAATGCACTAATTTTGAAATAATTTGAAATTTGAAATCAAATTCTTATTCTGTGTTTGAGTCACAAATAAATATTACTATCTATGTGAATTTTTCATTAAAATTTGATTACAAGCAAAAATGCTATTAAATTATCAAATCTGAAAAAAGAATTGTATGAAATAATGTTAATAAATATTTTTTAAAATTTATTCCACCATTTCTGGGAATTTGAATTAGGGAAAAACTATCAATTATAATTCATAAAAATTTTAACTTTATAAATCTAACAAAAATATTTTTGAAAAGTGGATATGACATACAATACATGACATTTATGATATTTGAAAATTGAAACTCGATGGTTGATTAGCATTACATTAACAGTTTTCTATTGTCAAATTCTTCTGAATATTTCAAATGTAAATCTGAAACAATTCTTATTCTTTTACTAGAAAAACGAAGAACATTAATAAGGACCTTTAATTGGATTGATAGAAACAAATTAGAGTTTTCAGTTTAAAGTACGTTTCAACGGAAATATTTTCCAGCATATAAATGACTTAATAATATTTAAATACATTATGAGGTTGTTTTATACCTTCACTAAATATTAAGTAAATAAGTAGTTGGTATTGGGTATATTACAAAATAATTCTAATTGAATAAGAATACTGTGATCATTCACTGAATGATGGATGAATGGATTCACTGAATAATGATGAATGAATAAAATTCAAATTGTATATTTTTTATCCCATGCTATCATTTATTAAATACGTTTATGCTACAAAATTAATTTTTAATTATATGAGTGTGTCAAAATATTTTGATTTCTCACATATTTTGTTCTGCTTCCATCATAAATAAATTTTTTGAAATAAAGTAATCGAAATTTTTCACTGAAATGAGATGGTAATCTGCATTGTAAACCGTTTTTTCTTCTTGATTGATTAAAAAAAATTTTCTAACGAGACACTCAGTGGAACTTGTTAATAACATTTTGTAAAATATTTCTATGATACTCTGATTTCCCAAAAGGTTACTTAACATATTTCATTTTGAAATGATCCTTAATTTAATTGTTACTTTAAATCTACTGTGTTATCTGTGTGTGAGTGCATTAATGACATTGAATAATATTTGATTGATGATTTAACGTTTTCTCTTGACTTATAAATCAAAATTAGGTGTTAGCCCAATATCCAGTCAGTTCTTTGTAATCTGGGCTTTACACTTAAAGGAAAATCACGAATTTCGTATTTTGTTGTACTCATTCCCTTGATTAGAGTTTATAGTTTTGATGCCATTTAACTGTTTATTTATATTATTCTCTTAAATCCTTCAATGTTTTAAACTTTATTTATTCTCATTTTTGCAATGCATTTATATATGACACTTATCTACAGAGGTCTCAAAAGGTCATGTACAAGTTTTAAATGTAAAGTCAGTCACAAAAATCAGTCAATTTTATAATAAACCATGATTTTGGAAGCACAAAGTTTGGTTTGCTCCGGCGAAGGGGAGGGGAGCTTCAGTAAGTAAATAAGTAAGAGAAGATATACTCGGAAGATATACTCGGTGTATCGTTATGCCGTTAAAATGTCTTAAATATGATCCTAATACATATAAAAATAAATTATTGAAATTCTGTATTCTGCAGAATTACATCACTTAAGTATGATGCTGTCTGTCAAAGTTCTAACTTACTATCTATTTTATCTGTCATTGAATATACAACTATTAAAAGTTAGCACAGGAAATTCCTCAATTCTAATGCCCATTTAGTGACGAATATGATTTTTGAAAATTGTTCAAAACTCTTTCTTAAAATTTCAGCCCATGAACTTTTGGCAAAATTTTCTCGAGTGTATAGTCAAGCTATTTGCACTATCCTGAAGGTATAGCTATTAAAGTGATGTATTACGCATTTTCCTGAGAGGAAGGAAAAAGCCTATATCTGCTTAGTTTGTGGCTATATTCAAAATCAATTCATTATCCGCCTTAGATTTTCTTTCCAAGGAAATGATAAATCTGGGAAACTGGAGACTTAAGGGTAGCCCGTGAATTCCTAAAAGGACTCATATAATGAATGTGCGTTATCTTCAAAGAAGTTCCTTTTCGAGATTGAAACAAATGGTATAAGCCTTTAAAGGAGAACTGATGTCATTAATCAAAACCACGCCCCCCGCATTTTACGCTTCAACTGAGACATGATGAATGGCAACTCCCTATCGTTGAGCTGAGTTGCCTTATTTGACAAAAGTAACCATTGCAATATCAAATACACAAGACTTTTCTCATGTTTATTTCACCCAACTCTCTAGTGACAGAATTTTTCAGAATTTTTTTTTATTGAAAAAAATTTATTTAAGTTGCCTGAAATTCTGATCATATGTTTCTTTTGCTGCTGAAAGAAGGGGAACACATGAATTGACTTTTCAACGACACATTTTTTTCAGACTTCTTAGCTCCTTTAAGTTTTCTTCAAATAGAAACTAACGTCTTTTTTTGTACAGGAAAGGAAACTTTTTCAGCTGAAGAAAAAGGTGAGTTAAAAAATTCTTTCAATAGAAACGCCTCTTATTGGAAAAAATCCACTTTCTTATACATTTTCGAACCTTAAATAAAATAAAGAGAAATGTTGCTTTAATTAAAGGTAAAGGTCTGTACGGCGGTTTGAACTAATTTCCTGAGCATTAAATTAAAAATAACGCCAATTAAGAACCAATTTGATTTAAACATTAGTTTTTAAGTCATAAAAAGGGCTTTTTAGAAAATAAATCGGGAAATGGAAATAAAAGTAATGAGAATCAGTTATTTGGCTAAAGTAAATTTCGTAACACGGGATGAAAATAAATTGTTTCCTTGAAAGTTTCTTCGATTTCGTAATAAGAGAAGAAATGAATAGAAACTATTTTTAGAGACAAGCTCTTAAAAATTCATGAATCGATTAAATTATTTCTAAAGGATTGGGTTTATAATTATAACTTAGTTCATTTTCATGTTAAAACAGACTCTTCTTTGTAATAAAAATTAAAAATCAGTTTATTCAAAATATTTTCTCTCTGAAACTACAAAATTTGTCCTCCTTTCGGGCAAAGAATGTATACCACTCGTGACTGCTCGGATGCAGTCTTGTTATTAACAAAATCTTAGTTAAATGTATGCATGAAAATTGAACCAATGGTAATCCGAAAGAGTAACATCTGGTAAATATGGTAGGTGGGGCAACAATTCCTACTGAAATTATTTTAAAGAAGCTTTCACTGATCTGACAACATGTGGATGAACATTTTTGCATTGGCAAAGAACTTTTTAATTTTTTTCTCACATTCTGGACGTTTCGTCTTCAATTCTCCCATCTTATTCACAAACTATTGCCTGAATTATTCACCAAGGATGCCTTGATCAAGTTGCATCAGTTTCTGTCATGTGTACTGGAACTATGATTTTAAAATCTCCGAAATATCTATTAACAAATTATATTCGACATATATACCCTAAATGCCCGACAGAAACCAATGCGTTTCGTATTCAGTTCCTTTGCAATGAAATAATCTAAAATTAGTTCTTGCAAATATCGGTTTTTTTAAAACCAAAACTCGACACATTAAGCAATATAAAAATGTATATTTTATATATTATCCAGAGATTATGCAGTAATTTTTATAGATTGTTGTTAAATCCTTCCAACTCATTTGCAGCCAATCAGTATTGTTAAGGCCATTTATTAAAAATGAGTTGAGACATATTTATACATCCAATAAATGTGAAATTGTGATAACTAGATTTTATTCTTAGCATTGTATTGACTCACATCTTAGCAAGGAAATAAATTACCACAAAATACAAAAGTATCAGTAATATATGTAACAAAGTGAACACAGAAAATTTCCAGAACAATGCATTAAAAATAATTTTTGTTTATAGCAAAACTATAAGCTTATATTTAATTCTTTTACTTCAAACAATTGTAAAATTGGGGCACAATTATTTTAAGCAGTTCGATGGAATATGGTAAGAAAGTATTGTTTTCTAAGAGAATTTCGCTTTTATACTTAAATGCTTGGACATAATTTCTATCATTGTTTATAAATAAGGACTAAAATGCCAGTAAAAAAAGAGTATTTAATTAATAGAATAGTTAAAAGAGAATAAACCATATTGAATGGAAAAAAATGCAAAGCATTTGTCAACTGGAAGTTTAAGAAAAATTTATCTTCTGAATTTAGAATCGAAATTATAATCGGTGACAAGAACTTCAATAAAACTGTGCATTAACTAGCTATTTTTATATAATGCATTTTATCATACATATTTGGAAATATGATAAATGAATAACAATTAAATACATTTCAGTTTTATTTTGTATTTGTCATGTGTAATGTGCATAGCAATTTGAGTTGAGAAAAATTGCAACCTGATTCCAACACTAAAGTAATCCAATAACTTTGCAATGTATTGAATAGTTGTATGTAACTCTGTGATAGTACAATGTAATCTATTTAAATCACTCTATAATAAAGCAACGCGTGATTATGTGGAACAATTGAAAGAGGGTTTCTGTACAAGAAAACATACTTTGCATACCGTTCATTTTGAATTAAATTTCTATGAAGTTTAGATCTATTCTTTCATTGGCAAGCTTTGAGATGATTAATTTGCACTTATGTCCATAATTTAAGGATAATTTAGGCACGAGAGTTTAAGAGAGTGATGTACAAGGAATACAGGCAAAGAAGTAAGATTGTTCGCAATCGCTTTATAAGCCTTTCAGTGAAATAACCACATAGGGATGCATTTGGATGATTTTTACGCCGTCTGGAAGGTGGGTGTACCCAGATGGAAGTATACGAGGAACTTGGAATCACCCAGAGTATTATATCTAGGCTTTGCCAATGATTCCAAGATGATGGTAATGTGAATAGACGTTACAGCACAGGTCACCCTCGTGTTACAAAGCCGAATGAGGACCGGTATTAGGCAGTTACCGCCAAAAGAAACAGACAGAGCACAGCATCAGACCTGGCTCATCAGCTCTTTTCAGCCACTGGTATGACAGTATCAGTGTAAAGATGCTTAGGGCAGATTGGTCTATATGTTCGTAGGCCTGTCAGATGTGTTACACTTATTACAACTCACTGTCACCTGCTATCAACATGGAGTATAGAGAATATATTGTGGACACCTCTACAGTGGGCTTGTGTGATGTTTTCCGTAGAGTCCAGGTTTACCTTGCAGTCTGATTCTCCCTGGATTTTCAGATGGAGAGCACCAGGTACCCGTTACCACCAAGAGAGCCTCATTGAATGACACCTGCTCGATGGTGCAGGATTGCTCGTTTGGGAAGGAATTATTCTGCTTTCCAGAACAGACGTGTATGCTCAAGTTGGAACCATAGTAGGACAAATATATCGGAACGTCATTCTGGAACAATATGTACGTTTGTTTTGGGGTGCCATGGACGCAGAGTTCGTGTTTATTGATGACAACGCCTGTCCTCATCGTGCAAACATCGTAAACGAATGCCTTCGATTTGAGAATATCAGTCTTATAAACTTGTCAGTGTTCTCATCGGACTTGAATCCAGTAGACTATGTATAGGATATGCTTGGACGGCGAGTTAGAGCCCGTCAACCACCTCTTACAAGTCTACCGGAACTTCGGAGAGCATTGCTTGATCACTGGTGTAATATTCCCCAAGGTCAGATAGATAATTTGATACTCAGCATGCTTAGGCGTTGTAATTGCATTGTCTTGGAGACATAATATGTATTAACCATCACATCAACCCTGTAATATTAATTTTTGTAAATAGTTTTTTTGTAATCTGATCCAGGGAACAAAAACTCGGAATTTTTATTAATGCTATCAAACATATAGATTCTTTTTTTGCTGTTTACCTTTTGTTTGATAAATAGGCTTTGCAAATATGTCACATTTGTTTTGCTTCTGACTCTTTCTTTTCCTGAACATGCATTATCCTTAATTTATGAACATGAGTGCATAATGATTCTCTTTCCGCCATTTTATCTAAATTACTTTATTCTTGTTATAAAATAAAAGTTTAAATATTTCGTCTATTCATGTAACTCGTCAAAATCTTAGCAGGTTGAGTTTAAATTAATGGTTTAAAAACAGTTTCATTACCAATTTTTCCAAACTTTGATACTTTTCAATTAAAATGATCAAATTTGGAAAAATTGGCAGAAAAAATATTCTACACATTTAAAAACTTACCTAAAACATTTCTGTTTTATTAAGCAGTAAAGTAAATAAAAGAAGGTAAATTATAATGTGGCAAAATTCTAATAAAAATAAGAACTCAAACAAAATAAAAGCAAAAAATTATAATTTATGCAATTGCTATAAATTAGAATATAACAATTTACTGCATATACCATTTCATTTATGTATAGAGGGATTTTCAAAGTTACACTTTAATATTTTAATATGTATGAGACTTATCTCAAAATTTATTTTGCAAGACTAAGCTTAAAAAGTTTCTGAGAAGAGCATAGTAAATACAAAATTTAAAAATTAATTTATGGAAGGTTTTGATGAACGATATTTAAATATGAATTGATAATGTTAAATCTTCCACGACTTTTGGAAAAAAAGGGGAAATAAGTCGTTTTTTATTTTAAGCGAAACATTAATCAGGAGTAGCAGTTTTTTTTCTTTGATTTTGTTTTTGAAGTATTTTTTTCTTAAACAGTGTTATCAAGCATCAAATAATGAACTTATCGAATGAGCTTTCTTTTTCTATTAGAATGAAAAAAGTTAAAAATTTTACTTCAGAAAGAAAACAAAATATTGACTTTTTCTAGTTACGGGACAAATTATTAGTTAGTGAGAATTCAATTAATATTAGCGAGGAAGAAATAAATTGGATAATTCTCTTCCACTGTGTTAATTAAAACGATATGGCTTATATGTATTATTCATTTTACTGCTTATTGTGGGGAAAAGGTTTTTTTCTTTCATCGTATTATTTTTTATAGGAATTCTTTTTGAAAATATCAGATGTCGGTTGAAAAAGTTCAAAGAATTTAACATTAAATATCCCTATTTTAAATGCCAGAGTTCATCTTGTCGAGGAATTTTCAAATTTTATTTTTTTGTTTGAATAAATGCTTGACCTCAGAAATGATATTTTAAGTTAATTGAATGAGTGTATTAAGCAGAAAGTATTTATTTTCCTTTGGATATAAAGAATGAATTTTTAATTTTATTTAAAGTTTTTTTATCATGTGGTAAGGAAATATAAATCATTCAAGTGATTTTTTTTAAAAATATAAAGTTGGGAAAAAATTACGAATGTTTTCTAAAAACACATTTTTTCTTTTATAAGAAACCTTAATGAAATGTGATTACACGTTGGCTCATTTTAAATATTTCAATAAGGGCATATTTAGCAATACAATATTTTATAATATTTATTCAGGATAACCTTTTTATAAGTACATATAACTTTTGTCTTTATACATCAAAATCTTTTGAGGTCTAAAATGTATTTCATGTAACCTAACTAGTAAAACTGCTTGTTTATGATGTAATTAGCATGTAAAAATAATTAAATAAAGACTAGATCCTGTACTAAGCATTTTTTATGATTATCTCGAAGTATGAACAAAAGATGAAATAATATGAACTGAAATAAGCAAATACCTGATACGACTAACTTAAAAAGCAATATATTAATGATGTCCCCACGTTACCACGGAAAGGGGGTCAGCAGCTTCTGAGGATAAAGACCTCTCAGACTCAAGGGCAGAAGTCTGACTTCTAGCTTATATGAAGATGTTTCAGAAGGGGGGGGGGGGCTCTTTCACACACCTAGAATACTGGATAAAGAACTAGAATGTTCTAAACAGGACTTGGACCCGGAAAGCCCAGATCACTGGAAAGACAAGCTACCCCTTGGCCAGTGAGCCAGCAACTTCCTAATAAACTATAATATTCTCTGAAAATAGACTAAATTATTAGAGCTTCCTATTATTCTTCCTTATGATAAGGTTTCAGTGTTTCCTCTCTTAAAAGAATTCTTGAATTTCTGATTCATCAACTACCATTACCCTTCACATTGAGAAGAAACCTTGAAATTTTTCTTATCAAATCAAAGACTTCATAGATCTTCGTAATAGTATCCAGTTAGCATGAAATCCGAGGCATCTTTATAGAAATAAATTATGAATAAAAAGTTATTTATTCTTGTCTGAAATTTTTATTAATGAATCAATTTCGAGGAAGAAGAAATGTTTTGCTAATTTTAAACTTCTAGGGATTTGATGTTTAAAATATAAAAATAAGAAAATACTTACAATTAGTTACCTTATTTTTATTTACTCCATTTTTAACAAAGCCAAAAAATTAAAAAGAAAATTAGTCGAAAGGCTATTTTTTAACTTCTCATTTATCAAGCCAAATCTCGTACTCCGTCTCTGAATAAAACCTGCATGTGAATGACTGCAACTTGAGCAATTATTGTATCATTTATCAACAAAAGGTGCCAGTACCTTTTTACCTCGTTAAATAATTGATGTCATTAATTTTTAATTTCTAAAGCACCAAAAAAACATGACTAGAAAAGATGATTAACTAGCTTTTTGCTGCTTACTGAAAGAAATTCTTTTAGCCAGCAAAATTATTTTCTAATATTTAAAGTCATTCTATTTTAGATTTCTTTTCTTATTTGCTTATAAATAATATGATTAGGTTTAAGTATAAAAGTGAACTGAGACTGCAGTTATTTTTGATAGATATTTTCTGTTGCTATGAATGAATGATTCTTTATATGTTTTAAACAAATCGTAATGATTGGGATACCTGGATGATTAATTAAAGATAAATTTTGGAGAAGACATCGTTTTATAGTGAATTATTTGAATTTTCATTTTATTTGTAAGTTAAAGATTAGTTGAGTTGAGTTATATTAACGCCCCGTTTCAATTAAGGCTATTTTGTGAAAGTCCTCGTAATTTTGAACCATGATCAGATGGGGAGGACGACACTTGAGATGGCACACCTCTCTCCATACCACTGGAGGATTTTGACTCGGTTGGATTTAACGTGCACCAGACCCGTTTAACGACGCTTCTTGGGTGGAATTGGGTCACGGCCCTGAAACCATCCAATTCCAAAGCCGAGATTTTACAACCAGGTCACCGCAGTTCACTAAATTAAAAATTAAATATCGATAAGATGAAATAATCGTAATTAATGAATAGAATAGATGAAAAATTGCTAAAATAGTAAGGATAAAACACCTATCCAATTTAAAGTTTAAAAAAGGTTTAGTAAAGGAAACTTTATAAATCAAGTTAAACTTAAGAAATTTCATCGACATAAACAAAGAATTGTAATATATCCGAATACAATCATAGGCTCAATGAACAAGATTGTCATCAAAGGAGGCTAATATAAAAAGACAGAATACTCAAATTCGTTTCAAAATATCTTCATACAATTTTTGGATAAAATAATATATAATGCCTTTCAAAATGTCAGAAATAGATTAAATGCCCATCTCTCTGTTTTTTCCCATAAATTACTGCTTATCTGTATACCAATCAATATATTTTTGTTGTGTTAACGTCATTGATCCAAAAGATTGCATCTTTCGGAGAATTTGTGTTTTTTCCCAGGGAATCATTATGCTTGTTAGGATTTATGGTAGTATTGTTGCATACTATACAAAACAAACTTATGTTGGTTTTCTCACATTAGAGTGCTGAGGAATCTCAGCAGTTCATAAAATATAATAAAAAGGATTTGCATGGTTTCATAAATACTTCATTCTGTACATAAAAAAGAAACTCGCAATCTAACTTTCCCTTTCCTGAGCTTTCTAAATTTTGTTGAAAATAAACCTATCATACAATTGTAGAATTCTTTAATTTTCACCTCTATTTTTTGTCCAAATGTTTGTTTCTAATGATGAAAAGGTGATCTATTCTTTCCTTTATAATTCTGTTTTCCCTAGTTTAAGTAATACGAACAGTTGAAAGTGACGCTAGTGTAATAATTTTTAGAGCAATATTTATTTTTCGGAATGTATTTGCGATTCTTTGTTTATAACTACTTTTAATTGTAGCTTAACTGTTAATTCCTAATGTGCTGAAAAGAATTCAACAATTTTGTTGATTTTAGTACCAGAAATATTTTTTCAAAACTTTGCAGTTGTTACAACCTGCTCCGAATATAGGACACATTGTAACATAAAAACTATTATAGTTAAAATTATTTTCTCTTTGTTATTCTTTTAATAATTAAAATGCACTAGAAATTTTGTAATGATTGTTATGGCCAAGTGTCAATTAATCATATCAAATGGTTCACATTTAACTAAATAATTTAAAAATTTAATGCCAAAGTCATACTGCCCCAGAATTTGAGTTAGCGTAAGCAAATGATAAACTACTTATTATCAAATACATTTTCTACTCAAATTTTGCAGATGCAAATACCATAATGCAAAATATGCATCGAACCAAATATCCTTCAACGGAATTGCAGGCACTGTGGTTATTTTGCAATCTTTGACTTCAGGATTGGAATGTTTCTGGTTAGAAATCTAATTTCGTGGATTATCCACTGTATAAGCAGATTTGGTTAAATTAAATATGCCTAGGTCGAGGATTTTCTGGAACGGTACTGAAGGAACAGAAAGAGTGTCAGCTAGGACGTTATACTCGATATCTGACAAAAACTACGCGATCTGTTTGTTCTACTTCATAACGAGGAATGGATTTTTTTAATGAATGATGTAATATAATATATCAGTTGCCGTATGCATATCTTTAAGGCAGAGAGAAACATTTCTTCTTTTCCACTAACTGCATGTTAGTTCAAAATTTTTCTCTTCCCTTTTTTTCCCTTTTAGACTTTTTCTTTAACACTCCCTTTTTTCTTATCCTTTTTACCTGATTTTCATCCTTATTAGTTATATTTTCCTATTCTTTTCCCATCCCTTCTTTACTTGGTGATGAGTCAGTGATTTTTTTAATTTTCATTTTTTTTTTAATTAAGTGAGCATCTATTAGATTCTTTTTGAGGTGAGCTTATTGGAAGCGATCTGATCCTTGAGTTTGCTTGTTAATAATTAAAGCAGAAAGTCCAGAAAGATGAATAAAATGTAAGTCTATACAAATAACAATTTGTAATATATTGCAACTTGCTGTATCATATAATTTTGAGAATATTTATTGATTTATAAAAAATATCAAAAATTAGTAAAAAAAAAAGCATTTTTTAAAAACTTAATTCACAAAGTAAATTAAAAAAAAATATGCTATTATAAAAAACATATATTACTTTAAATCAGAATGTACGAATTATTTTTCCTCATTTTCTAGCGAAAATGCGTAGTATATTCACAATATTTCTTTGACCTTTTTGGCTTTTTACTGACTGTTCTGGCGTATTAAGGCCCGTCATAAGAATCATGTTTATTGAAAATTCAGATAAATTTTTTTAAAATCACTGCATAATGCGTGGGTTAAAACTAGCCTCGGTCTCCTCTTTGTTGCAATTAACTGTAAATACTTTTAAAAAATAATAATCATTCTGTGCTTTTTACTTTTGTGATTGAAAACTAATATACATATTGATATATTTAAGTTTATGAATTTTTTAAATTCTTTTATAAGATGAATGTACCATGAATTTTTCTTAGCTTTCATAATTAACTTTTTAATAATATTCAAGGAAAAATTAAAAAAAAAATACTTTTACGAATTATTACAGCCTTAAGTTTAGATTTATAATCATTAGTTACATTAAGCTTAAGAATTAAAACTGAACATAAATTTGATACGATGTTTTTTTAAAAAAATCGAAAGAATTTGCAAAAGATTTTGTTGTTTATCAAAAGCAAAATACTATAGATAATTTAGTATCGTATTATGAAAACAACAACAACAAAATACATACATTTTCTAAATAATGCATTCGATCACTATAAAACCTTAAAATATTCATGATTATTCAACAAAATTGTCTTACAAGAAAATTGAGAACAACTTAAAATATTTCTTGCATTTCCTTAATAGACGTATAGCATTATGACACATATTACATTTTCCAAATAGATGTTAGTTGGGTTTAAAAATATGCGAACGAAATGAATAGTTTGTGATTGTTAATGAACCATTTTATCATACATATTTATGTAGTACATGAATACCTCGTTTCAAAATGAGAAAGCAGTCTTATTTCCTTGATTTACATTGATAAGTTTTTCTAAATAATGGGATTTTCTCAATAATATCTAGAAACAAGATTAAATGTAACAAACGTTTTTAAGTGCACTATCATTTTTCTGTTGAAAAAGAAAATCATTCCATTTGGTTGAGTAATGTATAGCCATTGAAACAAACATATACCCAAAATCGCAGCATGGGAGATAAAAGCCCAACATTCCCGCCCCTTACATTTCAGCATTAGAAATATAATTTATGATTTCTCTTTCCTCTTGAATACGTTTGAAAATATTGATTGAGTCTTGGGATTAGATTCTAGCAACATCTGGTAGAAAGCGATAGCGAAAAATAGAAATATTTCCTTATGTAATGTGGGAGAAAAAAATATTCCTTTTTCAAAAATATAATGAGCCAAAATGTTTAGAGATTCACTTTTTTTGCTGGACATTATCTTGAGTTAGTTCAGTAAAAATCTTCAGGTCCCTTAATGACAGTTTGTGAACCTTTAATTTTTATCTTGTAATAACAGATGTTATCAATAACAGTTAAACAAAACAAACAAATATGTTATCAAGTGGAACTTTCAAAGAAACCATTATCTATAGTCGAGTTTTTTTTGCTTCTTGTAGTACATGTGGCATTAAAAGTACGAATAAAGAATTAGTGATTAATTTTTCTACTTTGGTATCAAAAAAGAAAGTTATGTTAATTTAGCAGTGCTTGCAATTGTTTACGAGACTGCAAACATTTTCTTTCATATTTGATTTGTTGTATGCTAATCAGAGAGATTTTTAAATACGTAGTTTAATAAAGCTAATTATGAAGTTGAATTATCAGTCACTTATTAATCAGGCTTCTGGAACAGAAAAGAAAAAGTATATTTAAATGTATGTAATATTTTAAATTTTAAATACGATTTCGCATTCCTTATTTAATTCTACAATATTTGAACATGTGAGATTGCTTAAAAACAAAAATAAAAATTCAGAAATTTCATATATGGTGTAATTAGATTTCAAGTACTTTAGCTTAAAAAAGGAAATTAATGCGTTCAAGATATTTAATATGCTGTAATCAGTTTTTCATCTAAATATGATTCTCCGACCGTGGGGTAAGTCAAAATTGAGGATGACAAGTTTCCAGTATGTGGGTGGTTTTTGTCACCCTGGTGTGAACAGAAAAAAAGCGGGAGTTGTCTACCTGTTATCGATGACGGGATGTACTTCCTTTGAGATGGGTCATACCGTGGCCAGTGATGACCCTTAGGACTCAAACACAGTTCTTATCAGTGTTGCTGTCGTGGACTGAGTTGTCAATTTGTGATTACGTATATGATTGCGTGGATAGATTTAAGGGCTATTTTGCGCACTTTTAAAAATGGGAATTATTTTATGAAAATATGCCTAAAATGACTTCTGTGATCTTATAATTCCATTAACTGAAAGCAAGATTTCTAAATATATAATAGAATATATTTTTAAACTATTAATTGGGAAAAAAATAATAATGCGATGTGGTTTGATAAGTCCGTTTATTTTACATTTTGCATTAATATCCTCATTAAAACAATTACATCCATATTCGAATCATTATAAAGTAAAAGAAAAAAATTTGGTGCTAAAATGTTTTAGTAGAACTGTGTGTCAGTATGGTTTTTTTCTTCTAAATCACTCCATGAATAAGAAAAAACAGAAATAAAATTGCAGAATGACATGATCTTAACTGAAAAAATATAACACAAAAAATTCAGGAAATCCCTACTCAGAGAAAATTTATTTGAAACCATGCAGTTTGAATTATTTGGACATCATATATATTATTCCTCCCAAAACACTTTTTAGGGTCACGGCTGCCTGGTGTTAAAGACTCGGCTTCAGAACTGGAGAATTTCTGATTCGAGACCCGATTCCACTGAAGATCCGTCATAAAAGTGGGTCAGGTGCATGCTAAATCCGTTGATGCCAAACGTCTTCTTGTTGGTGTGGAAACTTGGAGAGGGAGTGCCAGTCCAGGATCTCCGTCATCTGACCACCACTGTAAATTACGAGGTATATCCTCACACAATCCAAGCGTTACTTTAAAATGGGACGTTAATGCAACTGAACTGGTGATTGATGCAGAACTGGGAAATTTTTGGTTTTCTATTTTTATTTTGTAATATATCTAAACCTTAGAAATTTTTCTCGCTGACTCTTTTCCTCAAATCATTTTCCTGAATAGCGTGGTTATTATACATTAAAAATTTCCACAAATTCAGATATGCGACTCAAAAAGTTAAACTGAAATGATAGTAATTTTTTTGTAAGACTTTTTAAAAAGTAAATGTATATTGGTTTAACTGGGGCGTCATTAGTTTTTATTGCAGTATCACAAAATAAAATTTTATTCGAAAAATATACGAATTTATTCAGTCGAAAATAATGCTTTTCCGGTACATTGAAGAGTAAAAAAAGTGGTGCATTAATTAGGGAGTGTTAAATTAAAACTGAAAATCAATTAAGGAGCTCAATTAATTTTGATAGCACTAAGTTCAACAAAAATTTAACGAATTTGTCTCACGAACAATTTATTTTAAGAGGTATCTATAAGAACAAAAAAATGACACTCTTAAAAAGGAAATCCCGAAAATGTCCGCAGTTATTAAACAAAGACATTGCAGTAATCCCTAGGTGGTAGTGAAATCAATTCACTGAGATAAATTAGCTCTTTGAATCTCAGCGCAACGGAAGTCATAATATGTTCTCGTTTGAAAAATGTCTCAGAGGGACTTCAGATTATTTTGAGCCTAGTTAAATCGATCAGAAATACAGTATTTCTTTTGATAGATATTTATTCAACTCATGAATTAGAATAATTTAATAACATCACATAAAAGATATTGATTTCATTATATCGAATAAAAATTATGAAACCAGCAGATATCTGTTCATTGATTTTTTTAGCTGTGCATTTAATTTTTCATGAAAGAGCATTTCTAGCATTCAAAATGAAATAAATAATAGAACTGCATTTATTTAAATTGAGATATTTCTTCATATAAAAAATAAGGACAAAATTAAAGTAATTGCTAGAAACAGCATTTAAGAATTATCGTAAATTTGTAAATGAATTAGTTTTACTTTATTTAAACTTAATTACTTCACCTTAATTTAATCTTAATTAGTTTAAAGTTAATTATGAAAATGACATTTTTTTATATATCAAAAGTTGGGTTCGTAAAAGAAAATGGTAATGATAACTTCTCGCAACTTCTTCGTAACGGCACTTCACATTTATATCTGGAAATTATAATTAATTTAATGAAACATAAAAGCAAGGAAATTAAATCCAAAGAGAATGTTGTAATTTAAAACACCAATGTTTTTGAAACACTTAGAGATGTATTCTTGAATTTGAGTTGTAAATTCAATTTGATTTCAAAATGTTATTTTTAAGATAATTTTTGATTGAAATATAATTTGGTTATTAATTACAATCTAGTTGCTAATATTTAATTGCTTGGATAAAGAATTTTTTCAAAAGAAACAATTTGAATATGTTTCTGATTTATTTAATATAAATAATAAATATGTATTCATGTATTCAGTCGCTGAAAGGCAAAATTTATTGTTAACTAAATTAAATTTAAAAAAACAGGAAGGTTTTATGTTGATCTCAGACTTGAATATTTCTTCATGAAAATCATCTCAAAAAGTTTCACTTTTATGATTCTAATAGTTTTCAAAGAAAGTTTATACATTCTTAAATCTTATACACTAATGTCATCAAAACTCTTTGTTGATGAAATTATAAAACTTTTTTTATTTCTTTTCTGAATTTCCAAATTTTCACTTTATATTTTTAGATTATTTGATACGTTGACATATTCGCAATATAAATAGTTTACATCAATATATCATTTTGTAAGGTCAATTATTCACAGTTATTCCTATTATGTAATCATTATAAGTATTACAAAGAGAAAATTTGGGTGCTACATTTCTTTATACATAATTTCGAAACTATTTTCAGTTTTAAATATAATCATGGATAATAAAATGCGCCAATGAAAATTAAAAATCCACTATTATTTTTCCCAAATCATACTAGTTTTTATTATTTTTCTTTTTTACCACATGATCATGCTTCATGATAGCATTTACAAATGAAATGTAATAGATAAAATTCTATGTATAAGCGTATTTCTCAACTTAGTTAAACTGTAATAACTTACTTTCAGATTTCTTTAATAACTAAACCAATTGGAAAGAAGAAAAATACGCATACTCATCCCAGTTCCAAATCTTATTTAATGGCATTAAAATTAAATGATTTTTAATAAATAACATCTATAAAATCAGTTTTTTTGCCAAGTCACACTCTTTGTATATATTTATTACAAGAATTCATAACCAATACGTCCTTCGTTTAAGTTTCACATTTATTAAAAACACAATAAAAGCAGAATAATATTAATTGCATAACCTTCAAAACAAATAATCACTAAATCATTGAAAAAATATAATTGAATAATTTCAAAACCTTTTTCTTGCATTTTATTTCATGATAAGAATTTTTTTCAGCATTTATTCTGATTTCATAATAAGAACAAACATTGGGAAAAATTCTTATCGTAATTATGTTCCTTAAAATACGTGTTGATAAAATCGTGAATTAGTATTTGATATTGACTAACGACAGTATTTATAAAACTTTTTTCCCTAAAGTACTTAAAAAGTATTTGTATGAATATTTAACTTTGAACTTGGTACTGAAATTTTGTTCAAATATATAAAAAATTAATTTTTCCTACTTTTCGAACAGAATTTATGATTTTCAATTTACTGTTTAGTGCAATAACCTATAAAAAGTTTAGAAAAGAAAAATGCATAGGTTTATGTGGAATTATTTTATTGGTTTTTATGAGTAAAAACCTCATATTTATTTATTTATTTACCATCAATTTTCGTTGCATTAGATGCATTGTATACATTAGTCTTATGAATTTCATTTCATTTTTTCTTTAAAATTTCACAACCACGAACGTAATAGTAAATTAATAATATCAAATAAACCCTGAAATAACCATTGAAATAGAATCGATTAATGTATTAAAAAACTGTGAATTTGAGAATAAAATTCCTCTTTACATAGGCAAATATCAATCAATAAAATTAATATTTGTGCAACATAATTCTTATTATATTTTTTATATTAAAATTACACATTTAAGACTTTTTTCTTTATTATAATGATTTATGATCTGTTTCATAAGCGTTCTTTTATTTCATATCTTGGGAATGTTTAAAAACAAACAAACTGGGTAGTTATCGAATGTAATTAATCATTCATAATCCTTCAATATGAATTATTTTTAGATTTGGTTTAAAATGACCGATTTCCAATTTATTATGTAATAAACAAATTAATAAGAAATGAGTATATTAACGATAGGATCAGATATTACAATTTAAATTGCGAATGAATCATTTCAGGATTAAGCATATAAATAAATATTGATTAGCATCATAAAATTTCTACAGATGAGATGTTAGGTATAATTTCATCTTAAAACGCCAATGTCAATATTTGGCTGCAAACAAAATATAAAAATAAATAAGTTAAACAAAATAAAAAGTTAAACGTGTAGGGCAAAATAAGTTAAACGTGTTGCGAGATAACCGTTAAAACAAGAATCGATAAATCGGTGAAAATGAAAAATAAAATATTAATAAGAAACCAAAGTTGTAATAGAAAACTTTCAAAAGTTTCTTTATCGTAGAAAGTCAGATGGAGAAGAATGTTTAAAAGCATACAATAATGCTTCTAAATTAAAAAAATGCTTTGATTTTAATTTAAAAAATGTACTTTATTGCTTCTAATAGCAGTAAACATATAGGGGGAAGAAAGGTAAAATATGGTTTCAAGTCAGTATTTTCAATGTGAAATCTCAAGTTAGAATGAGCCAATTCGATCAAACTTATATTAATATCAGTAAATGAAGGTTCTATAGACTGTATGAATTGCTTTGTGCTGTCTTTTCTTTAACGATCACATTAAATTCCCATTTAATTATTAAAATCAGGAATGGCAATAAGGATGAAAGAAACTAATTATTTGTTATTTAAGACATAATTTTTTTCAGTAATGACAACTTCCATTCTTAAAATATGAATAATGAAGCAAATGAGCTTAAGTATTAAATCATATATTCATTGTAATTTATACTTAAAATTGCTTTGGTTTAAATAATTTAAATTATTCCGAAACTCTTAAATCTGTATCATGTATCATGCGGTTAAAAACTAACCGCATGATAGAGGAAGCTAGTGCACTAGTTCAATCCATGAAATTTAAAATTAAAATACTGAATGTTTTAAAATTAATGTTAATATTCATTTATCATTCATTTTAATAATGTTAATATTCATAATATCATTTATCTCAGAAAATTGTGGATGTTATAGAAAATCCATACTAATAAATTACTGTGAAATAGAAATAGAATTTTAAAAAAATCATTAAAAAACAGTGCAATTTTAAAACATAATTTTTTTTAAATTTACATAGTAAGATACAATAGTAAAACGAAAGCATAATCAATGTAAAACCCCACAAACTATTATCCATAAACCCTGTTTTAAACAATTCCTGAATTTTAATGTGGTAATGTTTCATAAGCATAACCCCATTTAATTAAATAAATTAATTGCATAAATTGTTATTATTCAATTCCATTTTGCTTTATAACATCAAAGATAAGAAAAAAGTAAATGAGTTTTATCATACTTTTTAATATTTAGGAGAATTTGTGTTACTATTAACTCAGAATGACTTGTATTGGTTTATTTTATTTCGCCAAATCCGATTTTGGCCATATTCCACGAAACATATGATGGATAATTGTTAACTTTACTTATAATTTTTAATATATTCTTAAATTCCCACATGGAAGAATTACGCAGAAGACAAAATCGAGGGACAAAAATATAACCAAAATAATAAAATGTATATAAATTTCAAAACAATGTTTTGAATATGTAAAATTATTCCAAAGGACTTGATTTTTAACTTAATCGTATTCAAATAATGAGCCTACTTGGAAGAAAAAAAAGCATAAGATACTGGCTCCTATAATGAAGCTTAAATGAAACGTTTCAAACCAAATTATATCGATTTTAGTAAAAAAACACCTAAACTTTCGTAAGTTAAGACGAAAATCAAACGCTTACGCATGCTATACTTTTGTCTTAAGACATCAATATCCCGATTGAAACCATGAATGTAACGGTAGATTCAAAGTAAACAAAAAGCACAGTGAGATAACCATTAAAATAAGAATCGATCAATCTGCAAAGAAAACAGTGCAAGTGAAGAACTTCAAAAATTTCTCCGCAGCAGAAAACCAGCCGGAAAAGCAGATTGAAAAGAAGGGAGGCCCTCGAAAGTATCAACAAAAATGGAATCTATTTATAGCATTGCCTCCAATACTGAATAATTTAAAGAAATCGCACGGCTTCAACTTGAGCAGAACGTGTTTCCTGAGATTCAATTAACTTCTAGGAATGCCTCGAGAACTGAGCAGTTATCGAAGAAAATATCTGTAACTATTCTCGAATGCGGCGAGAGAGTAATTTCGGTTTTATATTTGGCCCAACGGGTGAAAATACTGTTACATTTCGACGCATTTCAGAACTAGATAGAAGATAGCGAGCTCTTGTAATGGCCGATCCACATTTAAGTGTCGTTTAAATTCAGCTCCAGTCAGAAACTGTGTCGTACTCTTTTGGAAACCCATGATGTATAATTCTGTTCTAAAAAGAAAAGGGAGAAAAACCGCCAGCTTCAAATCCAAGTTCTTAAAAGTGGTTTGAAAAGTTAAAGGAAGACCAAAAAGTATTATTCATGATATTTTTTAACTTTATGGGGAAATGGTGCGATGAATGTGCAACGGAACCGGATTTGGACTATCATGAACCGAGCTCTTTTTTTCCCTATATTTTGTGTTTTAGTACCTTTTTAGGAATAGCGAATCTTCAAAAAGGTTATGTATGTATATACTTATCGATATTTTCATGAGTGTATACATTTGAGAGATGAGAATATTGAAATGTGGGTGAGAATGCTTTTATGAAGGCTAGTATGGTTTTGATGTATGTAATTTAAAGCTAGAAGTATGAAAATGGTTTATTTGATACATAAGGAAATTTTATGATGCTCATACTTTCGCTAACAATTGAATTTTCTTTTAATAATTTTTTTTCTAAACTTGCTTTAATGTTATTCTGAGATGCTTTCTTTTGAAAGTTTCAGTTAAATTTTTTTATTAACATATGAAGCAGCTGAATTCATGCAAATTTTGAAATACGTGAAATGAGGCTTATTCGGTTATAAATATAAATTTATATATTGAGATTAGTTTTTTTCTGGAGAATCGTCTAGTTTATTGTATTTCCCACGTTGTACGTTAAAATACTTTCAACATTTAAATTCCTTTCAGTTAATTCGAAGTAAAATAATTAAAACTGTACTTGTAAAAGCAAAAAATTGTAGTTTGGAATTATTTTCCTTATTTAAATTTTCCATACTTTGCATTCTTCGGGATTGTAAGGAAAACAAATTAAATCCTTAATTCAAATAACAACTTTATTTTTTACAATGTGTTCCATGAGAATAACAATAAAAATTACACCTATTTTTTAAAAAAACTTGACCTCATTAGGTTTGAATATTGTTTATTACAAATTGTGTCTCTGAACTTTTATATCTGAGTGTTGCGTATAGCTTGTCTGTTAAACAAGCTTATTTACTAAAATTATCACTTTTTAAAAAATTAGTGATTTTTTAACTAACCATAATGTTAATTAATTTATTAAAATTATTTATACTTTATTGGTTAGTTATATGTAAAATTTATTAGCTAAATACTAAACGCAGGTCATTATATAATCAGTTTTATTATAATTTTTTTTATTTTCTTTCATGGCACTTATAATTTAAATTTCGAATAAATCGAATTTTAATTATGGTCCCTTTTGCTTCATATTGGAGACATTTAAATTTGTTTAAGACTTATTTTGTCCAATAATAAAATATTTCGCATTTTGTAAATTCTTATCTTTCGAATAATGTTGAAATAATGAATAGTAGTAATTCAGATGTTACTACTATTCACTTCTGTAATTATTACGTATATAAAGAACAAATCATAATCATTTCATCAAAAAATATTTATTCGCCAATTTTTCAAATGAATTAAGATAAAATTTATTTCTGATTACGAATAAAAATCAACGGTGTTGGAAGAGCAAGATTAGATGTCTGCATTGTCAGCATGGAAAAAATTCAAGACTTAAAAATGCTGCTCAAAATTAAAATATAAATAAGAATTTAAAGGGAAACACAAAAGATAAAGGCAAATAATCAAAATCTGAAAATGTTATATTAAAACATATGCGATTTTTATCTAAATATGCAAGTCTATTTTAAAGATACAATTTTTGTTTTGCTCTGCATGAGTTAAAGAATTTATCGAAGCATAAGTATGAAACTGAAAGCATATATGACAAATATGAAAAGGTAAAAACAAGGCAAAAACTTTTTTTTAGTTCATTTGACAGAAAACTTTGTAAATAAAAAGAAAGTGGAAACTGTCTTGAGTTTTTTTTTCTCTTAAAACCCTTCGGGACATGTGTCAATATACCTTCATTTCTTTTTGCCAGACATTTGGCAAATAGTCATAGAGCACTGTACAATATGAGAGATGTTACGAAACAACACACAAGATGCAGGTTCCGGATATTTTTTATCTTTCACCTTTTTTTAGTGCACGGTTGTTTCGTATAAAGAGGAAAAAATTGGGCTTTTTTTAAACAATTAGAACTTTTCAGTCCTGAAATCTAGTTTTGAGTTACACTGTATAATTTATGAAGTTCAAATTGTGGAAGTTTTCAGGAAATGGAAAAATATATTTTAAAGGTAAGTGAAATAAAATTGGAATAGTTTATTTTTTTAGAAGGACAATGGAAAAAATGACAAGACCACTTTGAAAATGCGTTTCATACAGAATAGTAACATCATGAAATACTTTCTGCAGTCATAAAAAACAGACAAAACAATAGATGGTCTTTCCTCAGTCGGTCCCTGTATGAAGAAAATTGCTAAAAATGATCCTTTTCATTGACACTGAAAAGCGAAAAAGTCTTTTTCGGTGTATTGAATTTGTGGACCGTCGTAATTTGAGGCACTCAATTGAACAATTACGGAATAATGTCCACTTTTTTTTGCTCTTTCTAGAAACAAAGAAAAAGAAATGACATTTGAACAGGATACTTTTTCGTAATGATCCTATTAAAGATTCCATCATGAAGGGACATTTTTTAGAACGGAGTAAATTCATGCTCATCGCTACATTTCAAAAGCTTTTCCCAAATTTGGAGTTTGAATCCATATCATATGTTATAAGAGTGAAAAGAGGTTGCATCATATTTTGAGATAAAAGGCTATTAGATGACATGTGGCTGTGTTTGTTATGTGACTACGATGATCTTTTTAAAATGTAAATATGACTAAAAATCTAATAAAAATGAAGTATAATTCCTAAAATGTAGCTGAGATAAAATGGAGAGTTAAGTATTATCAAACTTCCTCTTTCGTTTAATTTATAAGAGAGGATATAATCCAAGGTGAATAAATTCCATTAAAACAAATACGTTCTGGTCCTGAACCAAAGAATTTAAAAAAGTAAGAAGCATTTAATTTCTTAAAAACAATCGAAAGTTTGGGTTTTCGTTAGCATTTTGAGATTTAAAATCAAGCATCGATAAAATACAAAATGGATGAATTGTACTTAGTTTTATATATACGACTGCATATAGATATTGATTTGGGTGCGTATAGGAATTTATCAAAATCATTTGTAAAATTATTGACTGTACAAATTAAAATTAAATTAAGAAATTTCAAATGAATTTAAATAAAACAAAACATTTCCAGTTGTAGAGGTTTGCTGCAAATAATTTATTTTAGGAAAGAGTCGCATATTTTGATAAGTCGAATTAAACTTAGTTAAAAGAAAATGATAACTCTCGTGGCATTCACGAAAAATATATGATTATCTAAAAACACTATTGAGTGAAAGAAAATAGAAGTTTCAAAATATGCTAAGTGAAAGTAGGATTTGTTGAATCTTAATTAGATTAAAAGAAAATTAAAAGTATAAAGATATTTTTGCTCTAGATTTGCAGCTATAATTATTGGATAAAATTTTTTAAATGTAGCTAAATTATTTGAAATAAATTCCCCCCCCCCTCGCTCAAAATTTAAAATTTGAAGCAACTTTATGTATCCGGTTAAAAGCAACAATTAAAATATGAGCAGCAAAACATGCTTTACTTATAATTTTATACTGATGCAAAAAAAATCAGGTTAAATTAAAAAATATGTTTGGTAGTTTTTGTAGAATAGATATATCACTATATTTTAAGAATTTATCAAGTTATGACAAAGTAAGTCACTTAAAAACTGAGAAGAATTTAGTTAATTTATTTTATCTCTCTTTAGTCAGACAACAATTTTTCGAAAATCTCTATTCAAGGGCCTCAAATGCTCATAATGTTTTAAAGCAAATATTCAAATTTTTGGAAATCATTGTTCTTCAAAGACTCAAATATTTCATGCATATATTAAAACTTTAATTTTATAATTTTTTCCTACTTTATACATTTACTGAATAAATATATTTGAAGGTTTATGTTAGTAAATTTCAATAATTATAATTATGTTTATAAACGATCGTGAGTCATTTTAATTAAATTCGTGTTTGGAATCAGCCTCGAGTTTGGTGTAATTATTAATAATGTATTTGAATGATTCGTATTTACATTTCTATTATATTTAGCTCTTATGCATTTAATTGCAAATAATTTAGCAATTGCTTAATTAATTTATTTAATTACTGAAATTTGGACTTGAATAAAGCCAATATTTTAATAGAAAAAAATTTATCAAGCAATTTTTATCAAAATGAACTTTATAATGGATTTAATTAACTATATTTCCTGCATTCCTTGAACTCATGTATATGTTAATTGTTTTTCACTGTTTAATCACTATTTTAATCACTAAGTTTTTCACTGTTTCATCTTTGGTGCTGAAAATTATAAATTTCCAGTTTTTTTCCAAAAAGTCCTAATTACTAGAGCTATTTGTATAAATGCTTTTCATTTTATTAATTTCATAACTTATCTTCAGATAATGATTTACAAAATTTCTTAGACAACTTAACAATCAATATACTTGTTTTCAAGAAAGCAGCTTAATAAAATATAGGCAAGCAATAATTCAAAAACTATTAAATGTGAAGCAAAGAAAATTATCGTGCATATTTCTTGTCCTTTTAACAATGAATCTTTCCATCTGTCTCTTTGATTGTATCTGATAATTGAGTCAAGAAACTTTAGTAACTGAAAAGTTTGCTCTAAGTAAATTCCTCTGCAGAAAACACTTCTTAAAAAATGTAATTTTGTTTCTTGTGGCAAGCAAAATTAAGGGCGTTAACACTTTCTAATTTTATTGTGAATCCTGTACCTTAAAGTCAAATATTTGAGAGTTAAATCTGGTGTCAAATCATGCACACAAAGTAAAATTAAAATGAAATCAGCCCTGCAAATACTACAGGATTTTGGTAACAAGGTTACAAGAAATTCAATATTAAATTTGATGGCTATAAGCAGGATAATTTATAAATAGCACGGTTAGACTAATTTGAACATACCTGATAAAAAAACCATTTTGATTTCGAAAACGTTATTGATTTTGTTTAACACTTTTGGATGCTACAAGGAATATTTTCATATTATAGAAGGTTTGAATGAATATAGATGCAAGAAAAGAAATATGGTGAAAATCACAGTTATCGTATGCTTATACTAGTTATAATAACCATAAATTACAAATGGTAGATTTTCTAAAGATAAATAAATCAATGTGCACAAATGATTTTATAAAATACATTTATTTTTGCGTTTTAAAATTAATGGCATTATAAAATTGGTTCATTTACCTTCTAATTACAGGTAGGAGTAAATCTCAAACAATCCCTTAAAATAGGAATTTCGATAAAGATACAGAAGAGTGCTTCTCCCGATTTTAAGTCATTTGAATTTCTTTTTTCGTTGTTTATTGATTTCACTTTGACAAATCTATTGTTGTCTGTCTTCATCTCATCATTTTACATTCGAGTGTACAATTGGGGACAAGTAAAACTTATTACAGAGAAATTACGAATTCCATAAATAAGTTGATTGAAGGGAAGGAAACTCTGATAATTTAGAACTATACAAATGTTTTACCTCACGTATAAGGAAATTTGCCGGCACAGCATCCATACGAACTATGAAAAAATATCCAATATTAAAATATCTGAATTAAACATCCAACCGGAAAGGTTTCGTTCTCGAAATCTGTGCTCATAACTAATTTGAGTTATGACTACAGTTTTTGCTTGAGACTTTCTTTAATTTGCAATTAATAGTATCACAAATACTTTATAAAAATAAAGTGAAGTATAATTTCTATAGTTCTCATGGCTTTTTAATCTCAAGATAACGACAATATCAAGGGGCAGTTCTGTTTTTCAAATAAACGAATAGTATCAAAAGATTTTACATTGATTAATTTATTCATAGAAACTTAACATTTTTAAAGCAACACAAGGGGTATTTTGATAAAGAATTCATAATTTTGAGTTTCGATGAGATGATGAAAACGTCACCAGGGCTTCCATTCATCAAAGACTTCAGCTGGCCATCATTTCCGTGCCACGTCAATCATTTGGTCCGGAAGAATTCAATTCTCGTCGAACCTGTTTACACAACGGATGAACACTGAAACCATGTGTCGAACATAGAACTCTCTAGTCTGGATGTAGAGATCTTACCACCAGACCCAGGCGTTTGATTTGAAATATAAAATTTTTTAATCAATACACTAAGAAAAGAATTATTAAACATCGGTTGTGAATAAATAAACTTAGATAGCCATCTATAATTTAAGGAAAATATAAAATAAATATGTGTTTTAAAAAGTTAAATTTAAGCATTCCCTTCTTACCCATAATCTTTTTTTCAGAAACAGCAAAAACAATATCATCATTTGAATACTTAAAAAACCCTAAATATGAAATTTTTATTTCGTTTAATCTCAATAATATCAATAATTAAAAAAAAGTTCATTTACGAATCATATTTGATAAAATTATAAATCATATCAACTGAAATTAATATGAGAGCTTGTATATATGGATCTAATTGAGTATTCAGAGAATATTAACTCAGGGTAGGTCAGTAGAAAATAAAAATGAGATTTTTAACTGAAAAGGATGCCAAAGTTGTAAGATTCTATTTGGGGCTAGATATTTTTAAGATTAATAATATAATTGAATCATTAATTGTGTGTCTAGAATTAACTGCCAATACTGAAAACGCGAAAAGAATACATCGTTAAAAGAAATTCGGATATGATTCAGTACACGGAGATAATTATCTTCAATATAATGAAAATAGAGTATAAAAACGTACTTTAAAATCGAAAAGGATGGCATGGGTATATACTTTTTCTTAGTGAAGTTTTGAAAGCTGATTACAGCGAAGCCTCTGGGAAGCAAGAAGAAAAAATGCTCTATATCTCGAAAGCTTAAAAAAAGTTTATTATGGCAATTTGCATAATTTCTTCATTAATTACTTTTATTTCCTCGGCTGTTTACGTAAGCTGATGGATATTTATTTGAGAACCATTCTAAAGAAATTTTAAAAGTGGAAAAAGAAACTTCCCACTATTTTTTTCTACGTACCTAATCATATAATAAACAAAACTCCAGCAATTAACCTTATCAAGCAATTCCTAGAAAAAGAACGACTTTTTTTCAAATCATTTCTTCTGAATGATAAAAACAGCAATGTTTGTGCACAGTATTAAGAATTAAAGAATACCGATATTGTGGTTTTCCATGATCTCGAAGAAAAAAAATGGAGGGGGGGCAGAAAGCGAGTCGCAGTAGAAAAAGTTATGTAAATTACTTAGGGGAAGAGAGAAAAAATCCCAGGAATTTAATTCTAGTAAACTTAATTTTTGATAAATTCGACAAGTTAAATAGGATTTTTTTTTGTATTTAGAAGTAACGAGAAAATAATAAATCTTAGTAGAAGTTCTTACGAACGATGCATTAAAAGAATTGTTTGAGAATTTAAAAAAAATGATAATTATATAGCAGAAGTGATAATATATCTTGCTAGTAAATATTTTTCGAAATATTCTATTCATTCATTTGATACAATGGATATTCTAATGAATGTGATTTATTATATGAAATAATACATTTAATGGCAGCTAATTTTGCAGAGGAGATTCAGGAATAATTTCTAGCAAGAGTAAAATAGCAAAAAAAGTTAATATCTAAGAGCATGAAGTAATTCCTTTATTTTCACAAGATGATTACTCATTCTGACAGTCAAACAATTGGGAGAAAATATTTATTTGTGATATTTTCTATTAAAAAATGCTGCTCAGTATCTGATAGTAGTCTGTTGCCTCCATTTCCCAGATAATCGGCTGTGCCATCTGGAAAACTATACTCTGATCGAACGTGTCTATTGTTTTAAAAACATTGGCGTCGCATTTAGAATTATTTAACTGGCCTCTACTAGGCCTTCAACTGCATGTATCTTTGACTACAGTACCTTTTAAAGTTTCTGATTATGGTGTTTGTTTGAATTTATTTTCCCAGTATGAAAAAATATTTTTATCTTTATTAACTAATCATTAAAAATAATTAAATTTGTCTATTGTATCTTATCGTATCTTTTGTAAATTATTATGTTTAAGTACTTTGAATTGATAAAAAATAACCTTATACGTGTTTATCAAATTTAGATTAAAAAAAATTTGCTAAACCCTTTAAAAATAAAAAATATTTCTATTCCACTTTCAGGAAATAATTTGTAATAGAATTTATAGGTTAACCCGCATCCGTAGATCACCCCTTATGTAGTGGTGGCTGGAGGGCGTATAAATCTGTCGTGGTCACAAATGTCGTGGTCTAAATTATATTCTGTGAATGAATGAACGAAATGCATGAACGAAGTCAGCCTCATAAAAAGGGTTGTGACGCGTGAGTAGTTAAGTAGTATTCTTGGTACTAGATGGCTCTATTGAAAAAGCAAGAGACGCAAAAAACTCGGATTAAATAGAAATAGCTCTTTAGTCAGCTGGCTTGTTAATGACACGTGTCATTAGAAACAACAACAACAGTTGCAGGTTGCATCAATGAATTTTCTAAATCAGATGAAAATGTTTACTAAATCTTATTTTGAGGAAGCATATCGATGCATTGATTGGTTAATGAATGTAAAATGAAGTAGTGTTAAAAATATATTGACTTAAAAATGGGAGTAAGAGGGCCCTCAAGCACGAACTCGAAGGCCTTCGTAACACTTGTTTTATTTATATGTTTAAGTTACAGTAAATAATTATTAATCATTTCGATTCTTTAATTCATGAGTATTTTTATTTTTCATA
>JAPMOQ010013963.1:6693214-6765317 GCA_026543055.1 Argiope trifasciata
TATACTTATAACAAAGCTCAATGTGTGTGTGTGTGTGTGTTGGCACTCTACAGGCCAGACCGTTGGACCTACAGCAACCAAATTTGGTACATGTATACCTTGGAGGTCGGGAATGTGCACCTCGGAGCCCTTTTTTTGAATTTTTAATTAGAATTTTAATTAATTAAAATTTAAGTGAAATTTCGACATTTTTCCGCTATAACTTCCGAAATTATTATCGGACAAACATGATTTTAACATCAATTTAAAGATAAAAAAAATTAGCTTTCTAATGGTATCAGTGTTTTAATGTATAACTCAAGCTTCTATTTTTAACGAATTTTTAAAGAAATATTTAACCATGTTTTTTTTAGCACGTGACTAGGTAAAATAAAATAAAACAATGCCGGAAGTTCAAATAAAAAAAAACAACTATCATCGCAAATCAAATCTAAAGAAATTCAACTTTTAGCACGTGACTGGATAAAATAACATAAATATTAAATATGATATCTTCTGAAAAAATAAAAGCAAGGCAAAGGATTCTAAGATTGTTTGCAATATTTATATCATTAATTCCATAAATTATCTTTATTTACAGTAAACCTGATTGAATTTAGACAGGATATGCATTGCAATCTCGACTTAATGGCATATTTCTATAACCGTTTGCAATATCTGTATCATTAATTCAATAATTTTTTGCTCTTTTCGCTTTCTTTAAAAAACATATTTAACATTTTGGCAATATCACCGAAAAAAACATTTTTGACATTTATTAGATAGAGGAAAAAAATGTTTCTGAATAAGAATCTTATGATGAATCGTTCTAAAAGTTGTAATTATGTTATTAATCGAGTGGGAATGAATTCTTTTAAAATCTGGTTGAAATAAAGAAATTGCTTTCATTATCTAGAAGAAAGAAAATATTTGAATTTTTAAATCAAAACTGTTTTAAAATAATCGAAAATAAAATTTCAGATCATTTAAAAAAACCGGCAACGTTTTTTTTTTTGTACTGAAATGTTTGAAATATGCATTACAAAACATATCTTTAATTTTGGAAGTTACTGATTTTTTTAGTTGCCCAACTTTGAAGGAAATTTTTTTTTCTTTGCCATGCAAGATCAAGTAAATAATTTAAAAAAAAATATTTAACTAGTTATTGGCATATTATTAGTTTAATGTCTGAAAGATAGATGGCGCTGCACATGCAATATACGCTGGTAGAAATATTGGCACTAAAAAGCATGTTTTAAAAGAGAGTCTGTTATAACAATATTTTCCTGGAATAAAAATTTAGTTTTTCGAAGTATTAACTCGAAATTGAGTATTTTGAAGTATTTTTATGGTTACAAATAATGCAATGACTGAAAGAATAATATTTTTCAACGCAATTGAGAATCTTATACAAACATTGTAGAAATAATCATTTAAAATTAACTCTGTAAAAATGCTATTTTCGTAAAAATCAGTATTTATTTGCTTTTTAGGGAGTATTAAGATTATATTCGTAAAAAATGATGTAACTTAAAAAGATTATTATTAAAAACAAGTGCCTCATTAATTTTTTTTTTTACTTTAACACTAATAATCAAATTTAGATAACAGATTTATTTCGGAAGTATGAAAATATGTTGTACATATATGTACTGTAGTTATACGTTTTCTCGAAATTAATGTTTTATTTCTCTTTAGATTGATTCGCTGACCAAACTTTTTTTAAATTACAGATTCTGTGTCACAAAATCATGATGCAAATAATTATATTAAAGAGTGACAAAAAGATATAATGTAGTGACATCCCTGAAACAACATCAGCTTTATAGGATCTATATTTTTTTAGGGTGCTGAAATTTTTGTTTGCGAACCTTAATTCACTATAATAAAAGGTTTTAAGTGTTATGAATATGTTAAAATATCGAAAATCATTCTGATGTTAAAAAATTAGCAAAACATATTTTAGAGGTACAATTAGTTAGTTAAAAAAGGAATTTAAAGATGCATAATTTTTCATCAGATGCCGATAGCCGAAAGTAGGATAAATGATGCAGCGCATAAAATGTATATAAGCGTTCAAACCTAGTTTCATTGCCGTAAAGTTGAAAAAAAGGAGTTTTACTTGGTTGTGATCTAACCATTTAACGACGGTACTTTAAAGTGCTGTTTAGATCCAGCTGATATATTCATAATATGATTATTTTTTTCTTATAGTATTTCAAAGAACATGAAGTACGTATTTTCAATAGAAAACAATAGATGACAACTAAAAATAGCATTACAAATATTTTATTACTAATTTAATTATTTTAATTAATTCTTTTTTTCTGTGTTTATTCTGTACTGAAACTTAACTAATGGCTCAAGAATAAAGTTGAAAAATTGATGGTAAAATAATTCGATAAACAAAGGGTTAAAAATAGATGGGTTAATTTAGGAAACTAATTTTTTCAGTTCAACTAAAGCAAAAATTTTTATACGCTATTTTCTAGTACTTTAAAGAGTGTTTTTGAAAAAGTTAATTACACTATAATGAGCTACAATTTTAATGTGAGTAACTTCCAAAAAGTATTCATTTACACTTCCTAAATTTTTTTTGCTGACACAGTAATCACACAAACAAACAAACAAAAAAGATTTAAGCGGTGGGAAAAAAATCTTCTATGAGATTGTCAAATCTTGGTTGGATGCATTTGAGAAACGAATCATACGAGATAGGTCTTAAAATGAACAATATGGAAAAATAGACGAGCATTCTCTTGTATTATATTTTGTAAGTGTGTAGACGAGGAATCAATACTAATACAATTGCTAAATACTTAAAAATCAAGTTCACAAGATAATTTGTTATAAAAAGGTAAAAACATAAAAACAAAGAAACAAAACGATAACTTTTGGAGGGAGTTTTCTTTTTCTCTCAAATTTTTTCTTTCTTTTTTGAATGTTTTATTTTCTCATGGTTTGAAGTACTTATTGAGAATATCTGATTTTCTTATGTTCAGTAATTTTAACGGTGCAGGATTTTGAGCAATTCTAATTACTCTGTACTTCATTTAAGAAGGAAGCTTCCGCGTTTGGTACTATGCAGTTTTTTTCTTACACGTGGCCGAATTTTGGCTTATGATTTCCCTGTTTGACACTATCCACTGTTTGTTGTCCTCTTTGACGGCTGAGACTCGTCATGTATTTGTTTTGCTTAGGTTGCGAATCACACGTTTAATGCATTATTCAGATTTACAAAATGTATTGCCTTTATACTGTTATGAATTTGTAGTACTGTTTACAAACTACGGCTGTTTCATTACTAGAAAGATTATTCAGAAATTCTTGCAACTTCTGGATGACTTTAATAATACTTCCCTATATAATTAATAACGAATAACTTGTCATAATTTACTTCATAAAGAGCTTGGGCAAGTCTGAATGAAATTATTTTGTACTGAGTAAAAACTATTAGCCATTGTAAATTGAACTAGACTCTTTCATTGCCATGAAGTCAATTTATTTACCTTACTGGTTATGGTTTCTTGTGATTACTTTTAAATTTTTAGGAATATAAAAATCAGATAGGTCTCTGGATTCAAAAAATTCAAGAACAAGATTTCAAAATACAGCAATGTAAAGCTATCTCTAATGTAAATTTAGAGGCCATTTCACGAAGATCAAGATTTGGATGCTGTTTGAATGCTTTAAAAAGTTTGGCATGGAAACATATATCAAATTCACAACATTTCTCCGTTAACTTCAATGACTTCTGTTTAAAGCATCCATTCTGTAGGCTATTAGTGTTAGGGAGCAACTGTCCTTTTTTGGTCGGTTTTCTTCCGTTTTTGAATAATTTATTTCCCAATAGTTAGAAAAGTGTACTGTGTTTATCTGATATTTTTATCATCATTACTTTTAACAGGTCAGTTTTTTTTAAGCAGGAATACTTCAATTCCAATGACCGGTTACTTCATTTAAGTTAGAAAGCTTAAATTTTTTGTAATGGAAAAATATATCAGATTTACTGCATTTTATCCATCTTTATTTACTGCATTGGCTTCCTTTTAAAACATTCCCTTCGTCGATTAATTGTGGTTAAGAGTAACTGTTATTTTTCTTAATTTCGTTTAGTTTCTTGTATTCAAATTCTATTAATATTTAATCCTTATCAAAAAGCAAGATTAATGTAACCGAATGTCCTGTCAATTCCTCAATTATTTCGTTGTTCACCTTTTGCTTGTCTGATGCTCGGATTTTTTTTTCCAAGTGACAAACGTTTTGAATGTTGCAGGATTGCCTGGATTAATTTTATATTGCGTCACATTGTAACCATCAACAGCAGCTTCAAATTTAGAAAATAAGTCATATAACGCGAATTTATTCTCATAATTTCAATACTGCTTCTTGTTAGACTCTCTTCATTAAATCCTTCAATCTCCAGGATTCTCATTTCAAAAAATTCGAGAATAATTTCCGTTGTCTTCTATAACTTTGTATGACACCAATATTGTTTTGACCGCAGTGTAGAATTTATTGCTCGAATTGGGAATTCGAATGGTGTTCTTTCAAATCAATTTATCATTAATCACGGAAATCGACTAAAATTGATATTTGAAATCATTATCTTTTTGGAAGACCTGGCTGGAAAATTTGTTTTCAGCATAGCTGAATTATTCAGAATTTTCTGGAACTTCTTAGATAAGATATTCTGATCTTACTAGCACTGCTCCTTTCTCTTTTGAGAATGCAGGATATAGCTTTGAATGCTATACATAAACTGAAAATAAAGGAGATTTTTCTCATTGTATTTGCATCTCGTTCCTTTTCAGATCTCGAGTTAAGATAAATTTTTAAAGAGTATTAATGATTCCAATTGCTTAGGGACTGTATTGAAGTTATTTGAATTTACATCCGATGGATGCCTTAAGATTCCTTGTATCTCTGTTCTTTACCTTGTACCAATTTTTTAAAGATATGCTAGGAGCCTTGTAAACAAGTAGTTCTTACAACTCCCTGTGATCCCTAACAAGGGCATCCAGATATGGTAATCGGAAGGCTCCCATATGGTGGTTGGTTCTCGATCTTTCTGTACAAAGTAACGTTGTAGGGGTGAGTTTGTCTTCTAATGACGAACTGTTTCGTACTGGAGGATTTGTTAGGATTTAACCATATTTCGCTTCTAACTGCTGTCGCGACGTCCAGATTGTCAACAGTTCTTTTTACTTTCATTCCGAAGGATACAGCTTTCATACGGTTGAAATTATCTGGAAAAATATGGTCTCTATTGCTTCATTACGATCATCCGTTAAGAATCCCCATAAATCATTTTTCTCAGAGATGACACAAATACGGCAAGAAACAGATTTACTCGTTCCTTGTCACTCTCATTGTTGAAAAGAGGTATTTACAGGTTTCTTAACTATTTTTTACTAACATCAGTAGATTCCATCAGTTCTAAATACAAAACTCTTTTCAAATAAAAGATTTTGAAAATGTGGGAATATATTCATAGCAAATCGATTCGGGAAAATTTTCACGAGTCGTAAGCAATTAATTTAATGAATCATTTTATTGAAATTGCTAAAAAATAAAATATATTATTATCATTTCTCTAATAGATTTAAAATAATCCGATTTTTCAATTTGTCAAACTTTTTATTTACTGTTGATGTTTCAAGTCAAACATTATCTTTTAATTCTCTAAAATTTTTTACTTTTCATGAGCAGAAAATTTCAATTTCTTTTCGCTTCGTTTACTGTAGAATTATCAGAATGCATATGTAATAATCATTTAAAAACAATTTGTATCACATAGCATTTATAGCATTAAATTTTCCATGTAAAACTATAAGATTTTTTTTGTTCAATCTTCAAATCAGTCAACTATATTATGATAATTTTTCTTTAATTTATTCCCTAAGAAATAATATATCAATAAGTTTATCTTTTTAAAAATTTAGATGCATAAAAAACGGGAAGACACTTTGTTTTGCCTTGTTCAAAAAGCTTTTTCAGTGCTTTTTAAATCACATAATTATATTTAAATAAACTACGGATAAATAAAAATTCTTGGAAAATCATAAGAGATTTTTAGGCATATTTTATGGAAAGAATGAAAAGTTTCATGAAACTTTTTTTTAAAATTTAAAATGAAACTTTTAATTTACTTTTATTTTATACTTCCCTCAGGTCAAAGAAATCACAATGGTACTTTAAAATAATTCCTTCCTTGAATCTGAATATAAAAAAAGGAATGAGAAACATTAACACATTGCTTATGTCGAGTTTCAAAAGTCAGATGCTTGAAATTCTTAGAATTTTTTTTATGTATTTTTAACTTAAGACTTAACTTATACTCAAGGTACATATGATTCAAAGAGTACAGGAATGTGCTCCAATTTCAACAAAAATGTTTCCCAAAATGCAATTTTTTGTAATTGCAAGAAACTTGAAAGTCATTAATTACAAGTCTGGCTCTTTCTCAATGTAATTTTAACCTCTGTTTTTCAAATTAAGGATTCATACTTTGCTTTGGTGGTTAGATGTAATACTTTGGAGCTTCTTTTCAATCTGCATCCTTCCTGATTTAAATGTAACAATCATTAAAATCCCCCTTTTTAATGATTTAAAATAAAATAAAGCGCCATTTATGGAGAGAATGAGGCGTGCCACACATTATTTTTTCAAATATTTTAATCAGTTTCCCAATTAGAAATAACGAGTGTGGCTAACGAAGGCGACACGCAAACAATGTTTTTCTTCAACGAAAAACCACTAAATAACCACAGCACTTCAGTACGCCTCTTTATTAAACCAATTAATTTTGTCTTTATATTTATTAAATTTTTCCTATTTCCTCTTTCGACAATTTATTTTAATTAACAAGATATGTGATTATCGGTATGATTTATAAAGCAGAAACCGAGCTGTAATGTTTCCTTTGAATAAGATAACAATATTAAGTAAATTTGATAATTCAAATAAGAAGATGAAAAGCCTTTGTTTTTTTATTTTAAGGTTCTTTTTTAACCTTGGTGTGCATATTACAAAGAAGTATAAAATAAATAAATAAATGGTTAATATTCCCGTTAATACATGATTGGCTCAAAGAAACTTTATTTTTTTAAATTCTTTATTGTTTAAAATAATATATTAATGAAAATTAATCAACGCATATGTTAAACATCATCATAGATGAAAATATATTTCATTCATTTATTCATGCTTTGTTTCGTTAAAAAGTGCAAATTAAATATTTCATTTATTTTTTAGGGATTTGTTTTAATTAACAAAGCATGTTATTATGAATAAGGAATCATAATATTTGCTTTGAACTGTAATGCCCGTTGAAAATAAAATAAAGAGATCAAGTTTATGTTTGTAAACCCAGAATTGAAGAAAATTCTGAAATATTAAAACTTAATTTGGCAAAAAATTTTATGAGACGACTGTGCTTTCATTGGTCTTTACTTAAATATTAATTACTATAAAATGAAGTAAATACGTTTTTATAAATAGGAATTTCTTGGTTTTACGATTAATTACAATTTTATTTCCTGTTCCGATTTAGAAGGCTAAAAAGGGTAGTTTTAAGAAATTTACCAAATGACTTGTAAATGTAAATTTGGATCTTTTCAGTTATGCATGTCAACTGAACTGTTAAAATATAATTTTTAAGACATACCATTAAGTAGCAATAAAACTTCATTATCAATGTTTCTCCGACAGATTAAATTTAATTTACAATATGGAAATTTATCATTATTCTGCAATAAAAAAATTATTTTAGTCAAAAAGATATGAAATTATCAGCTCATGAATTGCAAAGTAAATTGATAAACTGATTTCTTTTTGCACTATTAGAAGGAATAAATGAATATTTTGATTGAACATTTTAGGACTCGTCTTTTTAAAAACGAAGTAAATAACTAGAATATTTCAATAAACCATTTTATTGAACTAAATAATTTTGTCATTTTGTTTTTAAAATTGTTCATATTTCCTTTTTTAATGATTCAATTTCATTCACTATATATGGATTTATACGTTTAATAATTATAAATTATGATGTAATGAGTTCATGTATTTAATTTAATAAAGCGCAAAAAATTTATATTTTAAAAGTATTAGAGCTCTTAGATAAAAAAAAACATTAAACAACCCTAAAGGAAATGTAAAATAATATTGAATTAATCTCGCAATGTTTGTTGATACATATTTCAATCACTCTTCTTTTCAAATTTAAAATTATTGCAAAATATTATTTAGGCTTTAACGAGATCAAATTTAATGTGAAGTAAAGACAAACTCTGTTAAAAAATTAAAGAATTTTAATTAAATAATTTACTTAATTATTTTTCATTACTAATTGCATGAAAGCCATTTCAAAATAAAGCATCACACAATGTAAAGTTGAATGTTATATCTATTCACTATGAAAGTATTATATGAAAGATTATTTTAGTTATTGATCTAGCCATGCTAAGCTAAAATGATTAATTTATTTTTAATTTTTTTTTGAATTTGGAAGCTAGAGAACTGTATCTATATTTACGATGTATATAACCAAAACATAGTGCACCATATTTTAGAATTTATTTTTATTCAAAAATGCATGATAGCAGAAAATAATGATAAATAACAGAGCGATAACATAATGATAAATAGCTTATATTTTAAAATAATTTTATTATGATTTTTTTAAAATAGGTTTAAAACAATGTTTCTTTAATTAGAAGCTTTACGTTAAATAATAAATTTGTATTTTTAAAGTCATGGAAATATACACAGATATTAATTCAATACTGTACAGATATATTAGAGGGAGAATCAATCAAAGTGAATCATATTGGATAATTTTAAAACTTTTCATCAAAACATTTTTCAAAAGTTGAGTTTTAGTTATAACCATAAATACGTATTTTTCAGAAGCAGTGGGAATGCAATTTAAAAAATGACTTAGCAGTTTCAATTGCAGTGAGATGACTAAGTTGAACCAGCAGTCAGCAGTTTTATAATTAAATCCATGTTTTAGCGATTGCATTTGTAATTAATTATAGATATGGAAATAATTCTAAAAATTTTGTTTATTTGAAGTAAATTGGAGATATCTATATTACTACTACTAATAAATTAGTTATTCTCTAAAGTCACATAACGAAGAACGAATCCGCAAGTGTATCTGATTTGAAAATTAAATTCATATAATTAGAATTTTACGAATTTTAGCAGCAAAATTAGTAGAAATCTTACAAATCTCATAGCTCTTTATCTTAAATTATCAATTACTTTATAAATTAATTAATTATAAGTTAAAGAAAATTCATTAGTTTTATATGCTTATGCATCAACTGTAGGTTATGTTGGTTTGCAACAATGGCGTTTACTGTCGGCATGCTGTTTTTACTGACATCACGTGCCTTGGATTATAAAGAAATAACTAGATAATCCGAGTTACAAGTTTTTTTAAAGGACACATTTTTAAGGATTTCAGCTTGAGTGTATTCGTAGATTTTTAATTAAATTATCTATTCTTTAATTAAATATATTAAATAATGAATTTGATTTAAGATTAAGACTTAGAGGAACGTAAGACGTTCAAAAGAATACTTATCGTAATTTTTAAATGGATTTTTTAATGATAAATGTACATTTCTGAGAAAGTCTAAAATCTGACGAGTTAATCTTCAATCAGGTTTGTCCATTGCTCTTTATACGTTCCTAGCCTTTTCAAGTTTATCAGCTTAAATATCACTTGATAATCGGAACAAGTATATAATTCTCATAATGGGATGACCCTTTTAATGATTAATCCTTCTACTGACCTTACTGATCTCTTCCTATTTATTAGCTCAATTATCACTAACTATACTTGATAAACTGAGTGTTCACATAATTCTCGAAATAGGTTGGTCCTTTTAATGATTAATCCTTCTTCTGACTTTCTCCTGATGTTTATCAACTTAGTTATGAGACAAATCACAAGTATAATCAAATGCTCTTTGATATCGCAATGATATGCACATTGCTTATATCATGAAGATATAGTTCAGCTATCCAGGAATGAGTTTAAATCTACAGACGTATATGTAGTGAAATTGAATATTAGAAACTTTCTATATAGTTTTCCAGGAACTAATTAGTTTAAAATAATTAAACTAATATTTAAATCTGTATTTCACCAATCCAACATAGCAATCAGCTTAATTTTAAAATCCCCATCAATTCAGCATATTTAGTTTCTTTCCAAAAAACAAACTTATTAAAAAAAAATGTAATAAATTATGTAAACATAAATAAACACGCACCGAAAAAGTGAAATCAATAACTGGTTTCCTAAAAGAAATGAAAACTATCGAAGAAGACGCAAGCGAAATATTTTATGACATGTTGCTTGGTCCTTTGTGACTGGCATTCAGTATTCCGTTACAAAGACCATTTAAAAGTTTTGAGAGTCAGTAGGATATCATCTCGACATAGAAGCATTCAGATTTAATTTTTACTGAACTGCTCTTCTCAACAACTTCAGTCAACTTCCATTCACTGAAATAGCACTTTTATTTTTAACTTTTTACTCCGTGTAACTAAGAATGTATTCTTCTCTCATTGTTATTATCCCTTAAGCGGTTTTAAATGAGACCTCATTATATAAGGAAACCGAAAGAAGTCGAAAGGAATTGAATCCATAATTTATGGTCGTTGAATTTCTAACTGTACAACTCATCATGAAAGAAACTCCAAAAGTATCCACACCTGAATGCATCGATGCTTTCAAGGGACACTTCAGACTGTTCACTTCTATCTTCTCTTAGAAAGTGAATCAAAAACTGCAACCAAACAAATCTGATACGTTCCAATCAACAATGATTGTTCTTTTGTCCTCTAGTAGTATTAGAGTGATATGACCATTTTTTTTTAGCAAAGAGTGATGACAATTCTTTTCTTTTCATTACTTTCCCTTTTGACTTCATCGTACCGCACTTGGGGTTGGAACGCCCACAATGTTGACGGATGTTTTGTTTGAAGACGGACGGGTGGTTCCACATTTGCTATTAATAATATTTCCAAATGCGCAACAGGAATTTCTTCGTTAAAGCACGAATATTTACTTCTATTCATTCAAATATGTATCCAGGTTACGGTTATGTCTAATATTTTGCTATATATTTTGTATTCTTGTGCCGAGAATACTTCATCTCGTTATATCACGAATTCCTGGGATGAAGCACAAAATCTAAGTTAATATAAACATAATTTTTCGTAGCCATGTTGCTGAGAATTACTTTTCACGAAATTCCAATTGCTATTACTGAAAATATTTCTGAAAGATTTCCAAATTATTACTAGAAGAATCACTTCAATGACATATTTTGTTGTGATTTTTTACCTTAATATCTATAAGTTTAATACTTGCATTTAATATAAGAATATTACCATTGTATATATATATATATATATAAGTGTGGTATAATGATTATATATATATATATATATATATAAAATTAAATTTTATCTTCTTTCTGTTTTCTATTGCGACAAGAATGTGTTTCTTTCGACTTGGAGTTTGTAAATAGGTATTTTTATAATAGGTATATAGGTATATATAGGTATTTTTCATGGGATCAGCTTTTCTTTTATCGAAATAATGGATTCAAAACAACCCCAAAGAATCAATTTCAACAGTGAAAATAACAAAAATTATACGAGGCCATGTTAAGAAAACAGGAACTTGTGGAGCCATATTCGTTGAATATTAAGTTAAACACTCTCGAATAATAATTGTACTTAGAGAAGGCGTATTACCCAGATTAAATTAAATGTATTGTGCAAGAATTATAAAAATACCTATCTACAAACTCCATTTCGAAAGAACCACATTCTTGTCGAAATAGAAAATATAAAGAAGATAATATTTATAAAAATGCTCTAAATGATATATATATATATATATATATATATTTATAATTTCGTGGACAGTTATCTGTGAGTGATTTAAACCGAGTGAGCTTCTCTTGTTTTTCCTGTAGCACCAACTAAAGCTAGGAGCACGACTTAGCTACTTCATGCCTCACACTTCCTTGCACAACCACTTTTTACAGGAGGCGGTGCATTCACACACCTCACAGATAGAACACTGGAGAACAACCATGATCGATCCCTGGATACCCAGATTACGAGGAAGACGCACTACCCCGATGCCAGGACGACAGTCTCGTTGTTTTATTAAAAGCAATTAAAAAAAGAGCGCAGACAGCCTGAGATGGTTTCTTAAAACTATTCCTTCCTAAACGCATGATTACGGTAGATAAACTTCGGATATATGCTTTTAATACAGAAACAGTTCAACAATCAACTGAAAGGCACTTGAACTGTCAAAGAAGATTGGAAAGACTATATCAAAGGGGCTAAGAAATGAAGGTAATGTTGGAAGTTTTCTGTAATTTTGGTTGTGTTTTTGTAATATGAATTCTTACAATCTAGCCCATAGGCTCCCAATGTGGGCGATAAGCCCCCTTGTGGGCGTTTGAAACTTTCAAGCTGGTGGTAAAAGACCCAGAGAAAATTAGAGGGCCTTGATACGGCATGCCTTTAGAGGATTAACCAAATATAGTGTACAATAACTTCAAAGAGCGATTCCAGGACATTTTAAGCATGGACAGACCAGACTGGGTTTTGGATCATTTTTCCAATGTCAACACAGCAGGATCACCTTAGTTAGAAGAACTAATAGAACTGACGACAAATGAGAACCTAAAAATTAAATTCAAGCATTTTGGCTGCAGAAGTCTATTTCACAACTGCATTCAGGATTATGGTCAATTGTTCAACGACTTCTGATAGCATTCCCCTCTTCATATTTAGAAGAACGTAGATTTGGTGCTGAAGCCACATTGGTAACAAAAAAGAGAAATCGGCTCCATAATACTGAACGCGGTCACTAACGACTGTTTTAAGTGAAATCGAGCCTGATATCAACAAGCTCCTTAAAATGCATCAAATTCAGCCTTCTCATTAGTTAAGTTATAAAATTGATGTCTTTAAATTCTATTAAAAATACTTTTTATAATAATTAAGTATGCGTTTTGATGGGTCTCTAAAACTGTCAATTTATTTATTTAGAAAGCAATAGTTTATTATGAATTAATCCGTGTCACCAAAATCCTTATCTGTCCTTATGACAGGGAAGCTAAAATTTGTATTCCTCTTTTTTTAAATAAAGAAGAAATTCAGCAGCGTTTCAATTCCAACAATATTCTATCTATTAGAATTTTTTTTTAATTCTTGTTTTTACCATGCATTATTACTCTTATTTATCTGGAGTGGGAGGAGGGCAATATTGAAATATTCATTAGAAAAGGGGGCGCCAGTTCAAAAAACGTTGGGAACCTCTGATCTAGCCAGACAGACAGCAACGATTATTTTTTAAATGCTTTGTGCCGTTTGCATGAAGCAATTAATCTAAAACGACTTTACATTTTGCTAAACTACTCAAGGCATTTACATCTGGGTAATACGCTTGTTCTAAGTGCAATTATTTTTCGAGAGTTTTAAACTTAATATTCAACAAATATGGCTCCACAAGTTCCTGTTTTCTTAACATGGTCTCGTATGATTTTTATTATTTTCATTGTTGAAATTGATTCTTTGTGGTCGTTTTGAATCAATTATTTCGATAAAAGAAACGATGATTTGAAAAATCGTTTCCTAAATGAGACGAGAGATTACTTAGAAAGAGATACAATTAATTAATCCTGGGTAAAAGTAGTATGTATTCAAAAACTGATCAAAAGTATCCACTGCTCTTTTACTGATGTTCTTATCTGATACTATTTCTGGGTGGATGTATAGTCTTTTCCTATTTAAGGTATAATGATTGTTGCACTCCTAAAAATGATCTTTTTGCAACTTTTTGGAAAATAATTCATAGCAGTTATATCATTTCTAAACCTGAGTTACATTTCTATTTTTTGTAATTTGATGAAAAAGTTCTGGTTTATTTTTCTTATAGCATCAAACACGTTAATATTTCGTTTTAGAAGATGATCGAGTTTGTAGGAAGTGAAGCTACCACATATTCCACAGTGCGTTCCAAGCAAAGATAATTTTAAGATAAAAAGAGGAAAATAATTAAGACAAAGAATCTATTTCCAAGTGTTTTAATAACAGTGAATTTTTTTAAAAAAATATTTCCATCAATTCATATCCCAATATTTCAAAATATCTTATCGCGTCTTGTAACCTTGGCTTGAAACAATAATAAGCAGTATCTCCCCACAAAATGCTCCACTAGTTTAAAGGAAAAAAAATTGAATGAAATTACTTGTTTTTAAATTTTATTGAGTCGCATAATAAGAGGAAATCGGAAATAAGTAGTATGTAACACCTTTTAAATTCAAATGAAAAAAAAAAATTGAAGTTCAAAGTTTATCTTTTCTCAACTTAAAATAATAAATTGCTCATATTTATGTGATACTGATCCATGCAATTCAGTGCTGTTGGATAAGGGAATTAAAATGAATTTGATATGAGAATAAGTGGTAAAGAAATTTTAAATACTCCTCAACTAAAAGTAATAAATTGCTCATATTTATGTGATACTGATACATGCAATTCAGTGCTGTTGGATAAGGGAATTAAAATGAATTTGATATGAGAATAAGTGGTAAAGAAATTTTAAATACTCCAATATTCATGATTAAAAATCGTTACTTGTGGTAAAAATATTCTTGACGCTATGTGCTTCAATTCCTCATTCTGTTTTAAGGATTCAAATGTGTTTATACTCAGTTCAAAATAAAATCTTTTGCCCTGATTCCAAGGGATCTAAAAAGAACAAGTATTTCATTTGGGAGATTACCAATAAAATGGGTAGATAGTTTTAGTGAGAAACTTAAGATTAGTATAAAAACTCTTTATTTTGATTCTTTAGCAATGCTAGTTAAACTTTTCGATTTAACTCCAGACTGCTGAGCAAGTTCCCAAACAGTATAAATTTTCCCAAAAAACGTAAAATGAGATACTGGAGAAAGTTTTGTTGTCCTTCTCCTGAAACAAACAATGATTGCATATTAAGCATTTTAAATATCACTTACCAAAAAATTTCAAATTAGGAGCAGAGTTTCGTTTCTTTAACGCATTTAAAATGATTTATTTCCTTTATAATTATTCTCCCCTCTATCCCCCCCCAAATATTAAAGAGTGAAAGTTCTTTCACCACATCAAACTACAAACAAAAAACCCATTAAATAGACTTGTGAGTAGAAACATCAAGCTTAGCATTTAAAATACATCAGGGGACATAGTTGAAAATAATTTACGATGATGGTACTGCGCTCTTAGTGAAAATAATAATTTTCATTCAAATTTTCTGTATAAGGCATTAAATTATTTAAAGCTTTGTGATAGTATCTCACTCTCTCTTTATATATAATGTAAGCAAATGCAACTGCGTCGATGATTGTCAGCTAAAAATAAAAAAAGAAGCATTCCTACAAGAGGATATCTTAAAAATAAATTTTTGATAAAAATTTAACTAAATATATCAACTTTGTCCTTCATATATTCAAGAACCCGAGAAATCTCACTCGTATCTCAATGCCTTTCATTCTTCAGAAATGATTGCCATCTATTAACTTACAAATGCACTTGTGGTTTAATGGAAATGGCGTTTTGGGGCTTTTTTTGCTTGATATCGTTTCGCTTCAGAACTTTGACTGCAAACAAAGATACTCGGAAGACATTTATAATAAATGTATTAAAGTGTTTAGTAAAAATTTGATTCGAAGAGATTTTGCTGGTTATAATAGCTTTAGTACTAATTTTAAGCATTATTTTGTCTTTAATAGGAACTTTAATGGGATAGTGGTGTATTTCACATGTAATCACGAATATTGATCTTTCTAAATTTCTAAGAATTATTTCTTAGTTGTGTTTATAATTGCTTTCTAAGGCCTTTCCAAATTAGTAGAAACTTTTTCGATTTAGTTAAATACAACGTTTAATGAAATATTATGATGCTTATTTTGTCATGAAAAATGCCCCGTTATACTTTCTATCCAAGAACATCTTTACACAATGTAAATTTTTGTTAATGAGAATCAGAAATATCCTTAATGCGTTGCCATGCACGAACTATAAATTATTGTTAATTTGATGTTGATTAGATGGAATTAAAAAAAATTCTTTGTTCATATATATATATATATATATATATATATATATATATATATATGATTACAACTAAACGTTTTTTATTAATTGCCAAATACTTTTCTACAATAATGATTTCAAAACATTTTTCATTTTATAAACAAATGTGATTAGAATATATGTATGTATCAAAACATTAATTAAAAGAAAAAGTTGAGTATTGATTTCCAATGTTAAAAATGATAATAAAGTAGATTTATTGGTAGAAAAGAGGCGAACAATGTTTCTTAAAAAAACACTTATATTTGAAATTCCTTCATGCTAGAAAAAAATAAAAGGTACTTGTTTGGGTTGATTTTTATTTGCAGGGAGAAACAGCTGAAAGTTCAAAGTGTCTTGTTGCATGTGTGTTAAGATAAGGAAGTAAGAGAGTTAACAAGAACTTAGAGAGAGAGAGAGAGAGCCTGAGAACTTAGCTACTTATATATGGATATCCAGGCAGTTCTTCGTATACTGACTACATCAGGTCCAACACGATATTGTCAGTTATCAAGTGATGTTATGGTAATAAGCTTATGATATTTCTATTTAAGTAAGGTGCTTGGATATACCCAGAATTGTTGGTTTTATCACAGACAGAAAATATTGGCGGTATATATTCAATATATTCAATAGTAGATACTATTTTCATGCTTCGCTTCTAGAATCATGATTGAATTATAATGATAGATAATATAGTAAATGACATTATTGTTTCTCAGAAAGACTTTTTAAATTATTATTTTGAATTCGCTTGCATCCTGTATTAGGCATAATTTTTTGAATGTTTTTAAAATATGAAGTCCATTTTATATTTACTTTTGAATTTCATTATGTCTTATGATGATTAAATACTGTAATAGACCTAATTTTATTTTTTATGCTCTTTTATTTAATAAATGATGCTACAATACTATTAATTATTGACTATTAGTCTCAAGAGAAAATAGATTCTTTACAGTATGCACTTCTAGGAAATAATATTATCTTCGTTGTATCTGTTTTTAAAATCGTTTTTGAATCTTAAATGCATGAGGTCATCATCTAAAATGCCTAAAAAATTATTTTTCTGTATAATCGACTTTTAATTAATTTAATTGAGTCATACATTCTTTATAACACAATTTGAAAAATAAAAAACCCCTTGTACTCTGTGTTAAAGCATATCAGAAAGATAAAAACATGAAAATGATAGAGATTCAACAGTGTAAAAAGGAAAGTTTTGTCACGAAAAAAAGAAAGAAAGAAAAGAAAAGCCTTAAAAGCCCCTTATTTAAAGATTTACATTTGTTGCGAAAGAAGATTTTTTTTCCCCCCCCCCTTTTTTTTGGAGAGTTTCAAGTTTACAAAAGAACTTTGGACACAACACATATTCTTTCATTTTGCTCCGCTATTGAGGAAAAAAGTAAGCCGAAAAAGAAAAAAAAACCCTATACGATTGACATGTAACATCTTACATTATTATTTTTTTAGTATCATATAAAGCCTTTACGACCGAATGAGCAGTAAATTATTTGTAATGCAGATGTTAAAGAATAGTATTGAGCTTCATTTTCTTGTCTTAATAATATATAAGAAATTACAGTTTTTAAAATTTTAGTATTCAGAATGTGAATATACCTTATGTGAAAATAAAAAAAAATACCTGTGTGAATATGAAAAATAATTTAATCTATATATAACTTCAAGCTAAAATTTTTGCAGAATAAATTTTAACTCAGCAAAGCTTACGGTTTATAATAAGAATATTCACTACTGTAATTATTACTATTTAAAATGCTTTTTTTTTTCAAAAATATATATGTATTAATTTTTATTCGATTCTTCATTAAAATATGCTTTTATTAAATAAATGTTACAATATTAGTCATAAAAGTTTTAGTTAATTACTAAAGAAATTAAATAAGAAACAAATGTGTGCATTTTTCTCAAAAATATTCTTTTTTTTTAAATCGCTTAATTGGAGTCAATTTAAAAGACATCACAGTCATGTGACAAATACTATCTCGTATATCCTAAATTGTCTAAATATATGGTGTATCTTATACTACAATTTTATGTAGATTTCTTCTTGAGAATCATTCGAAAGATTAAATATGAAAGGTATAATTGACACTAATCACATGACTAGTAATTAAATTTTTCAGTATAACGTTAGTCTTCATAAATATACCTGTAATATCAGTTTAGAGTCTGTTTCATTTATTTGGCTCTGTTTCGTTTCTTTAAAGACTTAAAAGATCTAATAAAAGGCCTGGATACTTGGTGCCAAGCTTATTAATAAAAAAAAGCAAATAATAATATGATAAATATATATCAATTTGCTAATAACCGGCTACTCTGTTTCGCTAGAAGGTACACGGATAGTAAATACTGAAAGACCGCGACAGCAACAGTGGTTGAAACTGTGATTGAATTATAAGGACTGCAGCACAACTATTTTGTTGGAAAGTACGCCCTGTCATCTATGGGAGGCAGCCGACCTCTCAATCCCTCATTTTTTTATCCACCAGAGTAGCGAGAACCAACTACCATAACGAAAGCTTTTCATCCTCAATTACTAGATGTACCTAATGGGAGAAATATGTATCAATTCAATAAAAAGTATAAAAAAATAATCATGTACAGAAAAACAAATTTACTAGAAATAAATAATATTTCTCGAAAATAAGAAGCAATCTAAAAAATAAAATCACTTAGCACTAGCAGTTTTACTCACAGGAATCGAAAGAAAAGGGATTAAATTCGTTTTTTTAAAAATTAACTGTAAGATATAATCTAAAAACTGTTTTTTCCTTCGGACCCACAATATTTTATTAGTTTTCAAAAAAAAATTTCGGTTAACTATCCTTCCATTATAATTAAGTTCAAATTTTAATAATTTATAAAGAAAATCTACAAAACGCATGTAACTTTATAAATTATTTGGATTATTTCCAGAAAAAATGTTTATTCAAACGTATAATTAATAATTATTGCATCAAATCAAATGTATAAACGTATTATCTTAAAAATCATCCAGATGATTAAATTGGAGTGGTATGCTTGGAATTAATCTCATGACTAGTAATAAACACTTAAACATAAACTCTTTTTAGTGTAATGTCTGTCTTTCATAAATATACTTGTAATATTTCGGAGACTGACTGATTTATTTGATTTGGTCTCGTTTTATTTTTAGATTTACTGGATATTACTCTAAATCCGAATATTCCGTGCCAAACTTAATAACAAAAGAGGCAAATAACAATATGGAAAATATGCATCAATCAAATAAAATTTATTGAAAATGAAATAAATATATACAAGGGAATATTTTTTTATAAAAACAAATAATGTTTCTTGAAAATAAAAAAAAAACTATCATGTTTGAAAAATAAAATCAAGATTGAACTAACAATTCTATGTACAGGAAATGAGGAAAAAAGAATTTAATTCATTTTTCTAAAAATAACTGTATGATAAGTTAATTTAATAATTATTAGTTCACGCAACCATTTATCAGTAAAAAAAATCTTGGCTCACTCTCCTTCTATAATAATTACGTTCAAAATATAATAATTTATAAAGAAAGCTCATAAACATAATAAACTTTATAAATTAAACTGATTACTTGTAAAAAAATGTTTATTCAAACGTATAATTATAAAATATGTATGATATTCAATAACTTATAACGAAACGATACAAGGCAACTAATGCATTATTAGAAAGAGTGGATTCAACTATTTCCTTCATTTAGAAATAAATTTTGGAATCTTCTTTGCAAAAATTATTAATTAAAATAACTAGCCATCAATGTTTAAATAAATTTAACGGTTGAATGAGTCACCCCTTATGGGAAGTGAAGTGTAAAGTAATTAATTAAATTATTTTTCTTGAGTTGAAAGTAGCTCCTTTGGTGATCAAAGGACAAATGATTTTTTTTTCAAAACAGTCCAATTATGTAGGAAGATAATAATTATGTTCCATTTGGCACTTGAATTAATTTGTATATTTTACTTTATTATTATAATTCTATTTAAAGAATACAATAATATTAAAGTGAAAGAAATAGAGTGTAATGAAAGAATTTCGAAGCATTCATAAACGGCGATTTTAAAAATATGTTAAATACCAATGATGACTTTTCGTACTATGGATTTGCAAAATTTATTTTGAAAGAGTAATTAATTTAAATAATTCGTTTGAAAGTATTCAACGAGTTATGAAATCCTTATAACAGTATTCACTAGCAATAAACAAGAAATTCGTAATATATTTTTGAAAATAAATGAATTCACTTTTTTACTGAGGCATCGGTGGTTTCACAGTTTTTTCAGCTTTGTGATAAGATGACAGCAATTGAAACACTCTATTCAACCGATATCCGTCACGTAGAGCCCATTAAATTCGTAATTATGGGTTTGATAGCCTCATGCTGATGTGGAACAAAAGTTTGGACGCTAGGATGAAATATCGTTTTTTGTTCTCATTATCTCGAACCATAATTTAATATAAAAAAGAAATAAATAAAATCCATTCCAAAACAACTTTTATTTATTTTCATAAAGGAGTGATAATTAGTCAATGTATTTCCAAATTCTAACAATTTCTGCTTGGTTACTTTTTAAACAACCAAGTAATACATTCGATATATAGTATAAAAAAAGCATAGAAATCCACAAGCATTATTTTATTAAAAATTATCTATGACAAATAAACTAGAAAAAAATTTGCTCAAATGAACTATAAAAATTTGGAGTGGTATAGTCAAAGTTATACATGTGTTATAAAGCGTAAATAATAGTTATAAATAGGCAGATAAAAAGTAATTTTTATTGGTAATCTTTTCGTTAAAAATATAAGTTGAACAATTCATTTTTCAGGGGTTATATTGAACTTGTTTTTCTTCCTGTGTTAATAGGAATTAGCATTGTTTAACTATGTTAATTATGTACGATGTATACTTAAGTCTTTATTTTATGTTTCACCTTCCATTCTTTTTACTTAAATGTCTTCAGCATCAATTCATTAAGTAAATTGCCATATTTTATAATTTTTAGTTTAAAAGCTTAGATCATATATACATCTCATAAAGTTACGTTTAAATCAATACAAGTTAACTGATTCAACCATTAAAATTTGTATATGTTGATCAAAATGAGGATTTTAGTATTACTAAGTATACGTACGTTATTTTATAGAATCCCTAGCTTTCAGGGCCTCCGTAGCCTGGTGGTAAAGTCTCGGAATCGGAGGGTTTTAGGTTCGAGACTCGATTCCACCGAAGAACCGTCGTGTGAGGGGGTCTCTTGCACGTTAAATCTGTCAGGCCAAACGTCCTCCCGCTGGTGTAGCGTGGCGTGGTGTGGAGAGGGAGGTGTCAATTCAGGTGTCGTCCTCGTCATCCGACCATGGCTCAAAATCGCGAGGTCCGTCCCAAAATAGCCCTCGTGTTGCTTTAAATGGGACGTTAATATAACTAAACTAAACCAAACCCTAGTTTTGTTTAGTTTGAGAGTTCACATCCCGTTTTAAAGCAACACAAGGGCTATTTTGGGACGGACCAGACAATTCTGAACAGCGGTTTGATGACAAGGAGGGCACCTCAGCTGACATCCCCCCCCCCCAAACTTCCACATCACACTAGTCGGAGGACGTTTAGCCCCGATGGATTTTACCAGTCGTGCACCAGACCCTCTTACATGATGGTTCTTTAGTGGAATCGGATCTCGAAGAGAGATCTGGCCACCGCGGTTTGGAATTTGACTGAATAAATTCTTGATGGTCATGGAAATGTTAGAAGTTTAATTTTGAATGATCTCCTTTAACATTAATTATTAACTGAAACATAAAACTTTCTATGTTAATAATACATGTAATTTAAACATAACCCATTAAAATTTATAGGGAAAAGTTGTTGCCGTATTCGCTATTTTACTATCGTTTAAATCATAAATTTAGTTCCTTCATTAAAAAGAAAGGAATTTACTGAATTTTATTATACAATTTCTACAAAACATATTAACTTTACAAGAATGAAAAAATGTATCTTTTGGTATGTCTGTCTACTTGACTTACAATGTTATTTATAAAAATACTTCACAATTTGTACTTTCTATCAGTCAGTTTTAAAACTTATTGCCTCAGTATAAAAAATTTCCTATCTAAAATCGATGAGATATCGAGTAGTTTTGCGTTTAATTTGATAATTATCTGACATTATGCACTTATAAAAATGAATATGACTAGGATAAATCTACCTTTCAGAAAGATTCATTTCTTTGCATATTGCCCGCTTTTAACTTTCCTCCCTCTGATCAGTTATTTCTATGCACAAGAAAGCTGTGAATCAAGTCTCTGAGCAATTCGATTTTTTTTATTAAAAAAATTAGTCTTTTTACTCATTCTTATCTCATTTATTTTTACGATTCTTTGAAACTATTCCACTTTGAGTAATTTTACTTTCTACCCAGCTAACTTTCATCTCACTGAACAATTATCTGTAAAATTTAAATTAATTCCCTGTGATTTATCCAAATGTTTTTTCTTCGCTTTTGACATATCCGAAGTAATAACTTTTTTTACTGTACCCAGGGAAATTAGTACGCTTCTTTTCGCATTACACATGGAAAGGACTAATGCAGATATCAAAAGTTTAGTTAGTACGTGATTTCATTTGTGTCGCTTCGTTTGAAGCGGGTAACTGTCATTAAGTTCGGGGAGACGAGGGAATAAAAGGTTATGGTTTTTGGAAGAAGAATCTCATCATTATTTTCCATTGTGTCAACCGTTCCTAATTAATAACGGCTTACACAAGAGACAGATAATAGACTACTAACCTTAAGAACACTTCGTTTCCTCAGAACAGAAACTTATTGAAGAATTTTACGATTTTTAAGGACTTTTATCAACTCTGTTACACTTTTATGCTGATAAAAGGAGAACATTCCAGATTTTTGCAACTCATTAAAAATAATTGACTTAAGTTAAGGATTGAAAGAAAAGCACTGAGAACGGATTGCGAAAAGTACAAAAATATAATTAAGTTTTGTTTTAAGAGATTAACTGGTTATAGCTGAAAAGAGACCGAAAGAGAATGAATACTTTTTATTCGCCAAAGTCATTATTTCGATAAAATATTCATACTAGGTCTTGCGTTCGAAAGCTACCATTTAATTACAGCGAACATCTCATATCTTAGTTAATAGCTCGGAGCGTTTAATGGAAACGTAATTTAAATGTTGTTCTTATTAGAAAAGCTGATTAATGGTCATTTGATTCGAAAATATAATTCGTTCAGACGAGTAGCTAATTGCATTGTGCGCTTAATGTAATTTTTAAATTTAGATTTAACTTGCTTATGTAAACTAATTAAATTCCAAATGAAGTCAAAACGGTTAATATAGGTATCAGTTTTAAAAGGCACAGCAATTAGAAATTATAAAAGTGAAATTAAGGTATTTAATTAGATATAAATGTTTAATCTATTGGATCAAATGTAATTAAATTTTAAAACGTGCTTCAAAAGATAGAAGTTTACAGAATGATTGGTATACTTTAAATTTCTTTAAATTCAAAAATGATGTTTTGCTTAGCTGGGGAAGTAAATACTAATAATAAGGTAATTATGCTGAATATATTGAGATAAGTTGCAAAAAATATAGGATATCAGCCTCAGAAATTGTACTCAATGTCAGGATATAAAGGAAATTTGGGACTAAATGTATTAACATATGGTGCCTTGAAAAGATTTTCATCCTAAAATCGGAAAATGTATTCTCCGACAATCCTCCTTCCTACGCAAAAGAATCCAACAAATTTTGAAACTAAGAAATCTCAATAATGTAGTTTGAGTAAAATGCAACTCATGCACGAAATCATCACCAGTATTTTTTTTGTTGTATTTCCATAAGATAAATCCCATATTGAAGTATAATAAAACATAAGAAATAGCGAAAAAGATAATTAAAGTCAGAATATATGAGCTTAAGAAAAGAACATACATATTTAAAATAATCTCAGGAATTTTTTAACTAAAAAAACTCGTAGATGAAAAATGCGCAACATGCAATCCATACGCAAAATCATCATATATGAAAATATCATCCAATTAAGTGCAAGAACGACAATGGATTCTGGCAAAAATATTATATAAATGTATAAATTAAAAAGCCCCAAAAAAGCTGTATATAATGCCAGGAATAACATATTGTCTACAAAGACAGGATGACTGTGCAAAAGTTCTTTCCCAAAGCAAGATAATTCCTTTTTAAATAATTTTTGAATACCTGAATTTTTTTAATGAATTATGGTATTCACATTTCATACCTAGAAATAAGTTTCTTGATATAAATTAAAGAAGATAGTTGTAAATGCAACCAACATACGCTATGTATTTTTAAAAATCTCTGTGAAAGTTAATTTTTTTCTGAAGTGTCACTGAAGAAATACTAGTGTAATTAAAAATGAAAGGCTTGTAAATATACTGAGTTTTCCTCATTAAAGAAACAGGCCCTACAAACATCTTTACTAAGAAGCTAAGTATAACATTTGAATAATTATTTAAAACTTAAAATGCTTTTCATTATTTTCCCCCGACAAGAATTTTTGACTTCTCAGAACAAAAACTTGAATTAACGCTGGGAAGGATTTTTTGGTTTGAAATATGCCAAAAATTTTCAATGGAAAAAGGTCAGATGTTCCATTTTATGTTTCTTGCTCTTTGACACTGGTTTTTAAATTTATATGAATTCTATTATACTTTCGCAGAATTGTAGAACAGAAAGTAATGATTCGTATATTTCTGCATCATTTTCTTCAATACATTCAGGGCAAGTATTGCTATAATAAATTATTTGGTTATCTACTTATATCAATTATTTAATTAAGAGCTTTAGTTATTCTATTTGTGAATTTTGATTATTATTGATGAAGACTATATTTAATATTCCCGTTTAATTAACTGATTGCGGATTATACAAATCATAAAATCTCTTCATACTCTAGTAAGTAAAATCTGAATATGCATATTTACTTTAAGAATAATATTTATTCATATTTTCATGTATTGCTGCTATGGTATTTCTTTCTTTTTTGAGAAGATAAAAATTATTTGAAATTATATCATTTTGTAGGAATCCAGTTGTATAGTTAAATAAAAATTGAGGTTGTTCTGCTAAACATAAATTGTGACTTTTCGATTTATTAGAAAAGGCCTTAAATTTTGTTATACTACCCTCATTTTGAAGAATGTTCAGTGATAACAAGTTTCTGAATGTCTGAAATTAATTGCTACATTGTTCGATTTTTTTATTGTTAGTAAATTTTTAAACTGTTAAGTGGAAATAAAACCTTGCATTGAAAGTTAAAAATATAAACTTGAGAAATGTACCATTTAAGATTTAGAATTCAAGTAACTTAAATTTGACTAATTTAAATATTCATTCGTTTTTTCAATGAAAGTTTCTAGCAAAATATATTTAAAGTAAATTAGATTCTCTAAAAAAATATTTCCCCCCTTGATTAAATATTTTCCCCCTTGTCGTATAATCCTGTGGTTTAAGAAATTATTCAATATGGGTAATTTGTTCCTCGTCTATCAGTTCTCATGAGGAATTTCTGTTCTTGCAATTGAATAATTAGAGATGTTTCTTTTCTGTATTTCTAAAGGAAATTTCCATCATCAAAGTATATTATAGAGCTTAGTGTTTAAACATTAAATTCAAGTTTTAGATCATTTACTACAGTGAAAAATTAATGCAATTATGGAGCATTGCAAGCTAAGCGATAAATACGTCTTTGCCAAATTAGTGTGTAAACCCATTTTCAATTCTGCAACACACTTCTAAGAGAATACAGTTATCATTTTATCAGTTTAAGAGAGTACTAATTTGGCAGCTATTCAATTCCAAAATAAGATAATTTGAGTTAAAAGTATCCGACACCGCCAGTCTTAGGCAACAGGAGATCATTCGAATAAACACATGGTTGTCTATATAATTAGAATGTCTTCTTATGGTATTTCAAATGATTTGCAAGTTAATGTTTATGTAGATAGATTGACTTCTAAAATAAGAATTTGGAATATATTCAGACCAAAATTTATTCGTTCACTCTGCTGACAATTGAAATACAATGCATCTTTTTTCATGCACATAAACCAAGAAAAAATGCAAAAGGCTTGTAAAATTTCACTTGTAAATTTTTTTATGAAATATAAAGAAGAAACTTCGATTAATCATTCTTCTTTGTTTTAATTTATTTTCGTTATTAGGCATTTGCCAATTAATCTTTATTTTAAAAGAATTAATCTTAATATTCAACTTTAAACAAAAATAACTATTTTTTTATTAATATATTTAAAGATGCACTCCCTTTCAAATAAAATAAAAGTGTATAAACTAAGGTAATTTAAAGGGAAAAACGATGAAAAATATTAATATCTAAAGAAAATGTCACTAAATGCTCAGAAGTTGGATAAAGGAAAACATTTTCAGCCGAAAGTCTCTTTTTATTTTAAAATTATGAGTTCGAGGGACACAGGTTTTGACATTTTGTTGGAGATCATTTTAAATCAGAAAAATTCTTTCTTCTACACCCGAATGCAATGAACAATCACGATCTGTGCAATGTAGAGTGGTCAAATATTACGGCTGGTCATCTAGGGTGGATTCGGATTAGAAGGATACATTTTGCATCGGTATTTAGTAGTGGAATAGGACTCTACAACGAAAACATATTTAAGGTAGATAGCAACTGATGATCCAAACCTAGTAGACTTGGTAGTGAAAACTCATCAAGTTGCAAGAAGGGCAAGAAACGATGCTTCCACCCTTCTTACTATCATGTCAAATTCTGGACATTCTGCAAAATGCTCAAAAGATTGCTAACAAACAGAACATTTCGAAGAATACTTTTGCTCTAGGGCTTTCCAATCATAACATATGGACTTATTGTCATGGATTTCACTAGCAGGGTTTAAAAATGTACATCTTTTAGATCAATACCTACAAAGCTTGTTAGCGCTTTGCGATTATTTTTTGTTTATCTCTCGGACCCAAGACGTAGGCATCTCCCTCTCTCTCTGTATATATAGATAACAGAAGTATGTCTTTCTGGCTTTCTATTTCCCTAAGCTTATAATAAATTTTGGAATCTCTTTAAATAAAGTAATTGACCACAAAATCGTCTCAAATAGTTATCTTTCTGCGAGCCCATTCACTCTTTTATACAAAGTTCTTAAAATGATTTATTTTTCCAAACATATACGAAATTTTTTTTCTTTTCACTAAATATGAGAACAAGTCTGCATTCATAAAAGCAGGAGGAAGAAATATATGGCTTTACGAAAATTTAACAACAACCCTCCTGGTATTTTCATGCATAAACTTAAAAAAGTTTCCGATTTTAAAAACAAATATTTTCATACACTTAGTGTAATATTTATAAAAGCATAGAATATGTAAAAAGTGTAATAAAGCACATATTTATGTTCTCGTTTCAGAAGAATTTCAAAATACTTGCTTAAATTTTCGAACCATTATTTAAAAATCTTGTCAAAGTATGCCGATGCCTTGATAAACTATTATTAGTGTTATTTTATGGAAAAACTGCATTGCAATTTATCTTTTAACCTTTTATATTTTTCAAATATTACTCTAAAAATAATGACTAAATATAATTTAAATAAAACAGTAATCGAGCAATATAAATGAAAAATGAAATAAGAGCACAAAAAGTGCCCTAGTTTTCCTTCTCATCTTAATGCTAATTGTACGTTGAAGTCTAAAAGACTCATAGTATCAGGTCTTGGGATGAATGTGTAAGTATGTTTTATTATGAGCAGTACTTGGGCCAAGTATGCTGAAGCACATCCGTCATTGATACTTAGCCTAGAGAATTTGACCAGTTTTTTTAACTCACCAGACAAGAACCAATCACTATATCGGAGGCTTCTCTTTCCCGTATCTCTAGCGTCTTAGGAGATGTAGTTAGTTAACTAATCGAAAAAAGGCAGAGTTAATCCTTTTTTATGAGAGAATCAAATAAAGTAAATAAAATAATAATAGATCAATAATTTTAGTAGCACTATGACAAACGTAATTCATGGACCTCAAGAGAATGCTTATCCTTGTAGAATGATTTAAACTGCCATAGAAGAAAACAACCCGATGGTAATAACATATTTTAAATAAGAAAAAAATATCGAAAATAGATACCTTAATTCCAAAAAAACAGACAGAAGATTTATGTTATCGAAGAATGACTTTTTATTCAACAAATCCTATGAGGAAAGTTTTTCTCAGATGAAACACTGGTTGCCTAGGGCATTTAAAATATCATAAAAAATAACGGTTTCGGAAGTTATGATTTACTTTGGGGAATTTATTGATATTTCCATCAAAGAATCACTAAAATCATTGGAATCCGTAATCGATAACAAGGATAAGATTGTAAAAAAATTCCTAGTTTTTATTGAAGTGTTCCGCTTTCAACGCATTTAATTATTTTCCTATTAGGTTTAATTAAATGATTTTTATACTTATTAAAAAAAGTCAAATAATCTTTTTGTGGAAATGCTTCGTTATTCATAATTTTTATTGTTTGAGTAGTTATATTTTGAAACTCTTTTCTGAGTTGCAAAGACTAATTTTTAAAAGAATCAAAACGTTTCTTTTGTGTTTTTTGCAACAATTTTAATAGGTACTTACTTTATTTTAAGGAAAACAGACAAAATATTTTACTATAGGCAGGGCATTTCTCTTCTTAAAGAAATAAAGGGGGATATAAAATAAAAAAAATATTTTTGTGTTGATTAATTATTTTTTGAGCATATTTGGACACAACTTGCTATTCTAGAGTTTTTTACTTTAAGATGAAATTTTAACAGGTTATTGGTGTTACTTATGCGACTAAGCGAAAGCAATTTAAGACGTGACAAACATGAGACAGTCAGAAAGAATTGAGATGTCTTTATTACATTATATAGCTGTCAAGGAATTTGTCCATTTTCTTTTTACTGAGCCATCTGGCTACTGAATTCCGACCTTTAATTCAAACTTTAGCCCATACTTTATTCGAGAAATCAGAGTGCGAACTAAATGCGAACACATTTAACGTTAAACCTTTTGATACATAGGTTGGTAGAACTGCCAATGAACTTACAGAGTTGCATCACAAGAAATACACAGAATTATGTTAATTACTGAAAACTATGAATAACCAACGAGAGTTGTCTCGCATTGCAGTAGTAGTTTTTGAGAGGGATCTCCTTAAAACTTTCTCACATACTCATTTATAAACGTCATGCCAGAGAACGCCTTATATGTTACTGGCGTACAATATTGAAGAAATATTAACTTTTGGAGATAATTTAGCATTTTTACTGAATCTATTTTGCCATCCTTGGAGAATAATTTCGTGATTCAGTCCTGGTATCTAAAAATCGAATCTATGTTTTAGTCACATTTTTCTCAAACGATTGATATATTTAAGTCGTTACGTTTTTCAATTATCACGTTTACTTGCTTCTTAAAGTATACGTGGACCTACAGTCAATTCTTCGTTAGATTTTGACAGTTACCTATTCTATGGATGTTGAATCTGTATATCGAATTTTGTCTCCCTAGCACCCTTTATTTTTTAATTATCGGGTTAATTTTAATTCGAACAGCCTTTAAATAGGTTTTTATCAAAGTTTGACAGAAATTTGCAAAATTTGGTGCAAACACCGCATACCAAATTTCAGCTCTGTATCTCAAATTGTTTTTGAGTTATCTTTGTCTCAGACAAACATTTCCTAAAAATGTTTTGTTTGAACTCAGGGAGGTCTAAAACGGAGATATTAATCAAAATCTTGAGTTCGAGTTTTTTGACGATTTCTGTATTTCTTTTATACCACGCAGACAAGAAAGTAATAACTGATAACTTATAGATCTTTATCTGTCTCTCTATTTCGGATCCGGTACTTCTTAGCTCAAATCCTATTAGTTTGAAGTTGTTTAATCTAACTCTTCAGATTAAAAACTCATGAAGAAATTCCCATCTTGATATTTGAAGGAATCACGAACCTCTAAATTCTGCGTTCAGATTCCATCAAAAAATGATTGAGAGTCCAACAATTAACAAGCTTAATTTTGAAAACCTTTTAGAAAATCGAAGCAGTGTGGCAGTTTTTGTTTGATTTTCTGAAGTTAAACTTTTTTTATATCAATGCTTCGAATTCAATATTCTTTTCGGTTAAAAATTCAATATCAGATCACAGAAATAGCTTAAATGATTTTAAATATTAATTTTGAAATTCTACCTAATTCATTCAAGTGAACATGTATTTCACCAAATCTTTTATTTTGCTTTTCCATTACATTTATAAATGATAGATAATGTGTGCTTATAAATTATTAATAATTTACATTCATATTCCACCATTTCAGAATAGCATTTCTATTATACTTCCGATCCCAAATGTATTCCTTTAAATTGAAAATTGGAAGCTGTATTTATACAATTTCAAAGAATCGCCTTTTCTCTCAAATGAATCAAGTTAATTCATATCATTAAATTATTCACATCTAAATGTGCCGTGAACTACTAGGAACCCATGACATTATTTCTGAATGCCTTTCAGGCACTTTAGATACCTGTAGAAATCAAATGTTTGTTAAGAGTCGTATTCTAATTCGTAATGTATATATATATATATATATATATATATGTATACCTATGCAGATATAACTACTTTTATTTCTTGAAATAAACTATAGCTCATTCAAGAAACTGTTTTATGCTGAATTTAGACATAATATGAAAGTATCCTTAAATAAATAATCTTGAATATTTTATTAAAACTTTAACTTTATTCTTCCACATTGCACTTTAAAGCTGCTAAATATTTACATGCTTGATGCAGTCATTGACAATGCAATTGGAAATAATATCAAACATTCTACAAGCAAACAAAGCCAGCTCATTAATTAGCAATTTTTCGCAAATAACATTTCTCAGGAAATGAAAGTTTACGGAAAATCTTCCGTAAATGCATATTTATTTACAGATCACTCAACAGACTGTTATAATAAAAGCAAACTCTTTGGTAGATCCATTAGAGCCATAACATTTCTAGCAAACTTCAAATGAAATAATTGAGGCTCGTTATTTTGGTTATGCGTATGCATCGGTATATAACCTCATTTCACTCAGCAAGTGCGCCTTAAAATTTCCCAGCACTAAATTAGCAAATTAACAGAAATTATTGAAAGGTCTTCCAATGTAAGAAATTATAAATTATTGAAACGGTTTTGGGAAGATGTTTGAATAGTTTTTGCTTTAATCTTAGATAGTGCTTATTCCTGAAACCTAAGAAAAGGATTAACAGCCATTAACCATTAATAAAAAATGAGAGTCGTTTCTCTTATGATATATTTGTATTTCTTCCTCAAAAAAAGTGTTTTAAAAACTAATAGCTTATATCTAAAGCATTTATAAAAATATTTTTCATTTCTGTGAAAGGAAAACAATTTAACTATTCAAATAAATCGAAAATATAAAAAAAGTCTGAATATGGCATGAAAGTCAATCAGTACTATTTATATCTTATAAAAAGTTGCATGTAATCCAATCAAGAAGTAACTTAATAAATTTTTAGGACTTCAGTGGAAATAAAAAATACATATTCTGTGATTTTATTTTTGCTAAAGTGAGGATAAAATACTGTTTGGACGTATTTTCATGGAGCAAAATTTAGTGAATATCTTTTACAAATGTACTTCTTTTAAGCGAAATTAACCTGTTAACCAGTTATTAACTTATATTGAATTCGTTTTACACTGATTTATTTCGTCATACTCAGTTAACAAGTCAAGAGGTATTTGCTTTTCCAAACCTGATAACCCTGTTTTCAACAAATATTTTAATTTGAATTTGATTAAAACTAATTTTCCATATTTCTATCATTTTGGGTAATGCTTATAATAAAAAATATCATTTAAATTTTTCATAGTTTTCAAAATTTATTTATGCACATACCCATAGAAATAATTTCCTATTCCCTTCTTTCTTTTACATTAAATCTCACTCTTCTTTATTAATTTAAAATATGTATTTAATACCTTTATTGCTTTTATTAAAATCTCTAACGGTTTATTTGTTTCGATTGGTTTAATTTATCCTTTTTCTATAAATCATAAAAGGGCTTAACTTAAATATAATAAACTTAGGATAACTTAGCAAGTAAAAAATTATTCGTAAACACAAAAGTTTAGGCATTGCTGAAAACATGTGCTTTATATTTTTACTGTGGATAGTAGTTAATAATAAAAGTATTTCAGGGCTATTTATTTCAGTTTTTTCCAAACAAGTTCTGGTGACATATGCTATTGAAATAAATTTTTGAAATAAAACAAAGAATTATTGAATAATATAGGACTTCATTTAAAAGTAAAGATGCTGAAAGCTTCTATAATAATATTAAATAAAATTCTAAGAAAAACAAAGGTATTATACCATAAATTTAATTTTTTAAATAATTTAGCATGCATAAAATAAGAAAATATGAGATCTTCTATTCAGGCGTTTATAAATTACATATGAATGGTTTTATCTTAATTTTAAACCCAGAGATGACTTAAATTGCTTCATTATTTAAACTAATTTGAAATACATTTAATTAATGAAATTTGATGAATAAAATAATTTATTCCAGGAAGAATTGTTTTAGATTTGATTTCTATAAAAATAATTTTTTCTAATTTTTTTCAAAAGGTGCTCTGTATAGTTGATTCTACATGTGCGTTCGATAATGAATTGATTTGGGTAAAGATGTTTGTCAGCAGTTCTATTTTACTTACTAGTACCAGCTCTTACTCTAGTCTATAAGATATAACTAGTACTTACTCTCGTTGATTACTTAAGTACTTACAGATGAACCATTGAAAAATAAAACAGTTGAAGGCATTAATAAACATTTAATCAAAAGTTAAAATTAAATAATTTTAGAAAATCGTTGAAATATTCATTTCGTATTCATAAACATTCATTTACTTTCGATACATTTTCATTGATTAGTAATTGAAATATGAAATACTTTATATAAATTTAAACCAAAAATTATTACATTATTTTCTAAATAAACATAAAATAATAATTTTAAATTAAAAGATAATATTTTAAAAATCGTTATTATTTTTACCTATAAACAGTTAATAATAAAACAAATTATAGCAAAAGAGAAAATTATTTGGAAGGAATATCTTTGGTTAGAAGAAAAAGGGAAAAAATAATTGGTCTTTCTATCAAACTATCAGTTAATCAAGTTAGTTTGCGATCATGAATTGTAATTTTCAAATTCTTAAAGATAAATTATTCAAAAGTAAACTTAGTGATTCCATTAAAATAAGTGTTCAAAAAATGATAACTCTTCAAAAATCGAATAATTTCTTCATTAAATAATTAAATATCTTATTTTGTAACAACCCAAAATATTCAAAATTCATGCATTAATTATTAAATAAGTAACTGCTAAGTGAATATGCAACAAATTTTCTTTAGTTATTTTCAATATTGTTACCATCTGAGTATATATATATATATATATATATATATATATATGCCAAAATACGTAATTAAATAAATAACTGTTAACTTACTGCTAATAAACTAAATATGAACAAAATTTCTCTCATTGTTTTCAAAATTGTTGCAATCATAACGTCATATCGTTAAAACAGTAATTAAAAACATTCAATAGTGACATAAATTATACCCATTGAAAATAATCCATTTAATGTTATTTCGAAGGATTATTTCAGATATGAAGGGGAGTTAAAAATGATTTGCCTTTAATTTTCTCAATAAGTGTACAGAAAAGCTCATAAATTAATAAAAGAAGCGGAAGATAAATCATAAGAAAGTAGAGTTCTGGGGGCTGACAGGTAGGTGGGGTCGGATGGTTATGTTCCTGAAACCGATAAGACATCCAGCTGTGAAAAATGCGTCTCATTAACTAAGTACCAACTTCTTATGGTCAGGAAACCTTTTTCTCTCATGTTGACTTCTCTTTGAAATTAATCACTGACATAAGAAAATGGATGAAAAAAATGACTCTGGCAAAAAGTTAATGATTTCTCAATAAAGTATTGCTTTAATAGTTTTTTTCGGAGTCGTTTACCTACACTTAATCGCTCCGTTTAATTACTTATTTTTAAGCCTGAAACGAAATTATAAATGAAGAAAATGCTACTATCTTTTCAAAGTTTCTTTTGTTGTGTAGTTAAAAGTTTTAGAAATGATGGAGAGTTAGGGAAAAAATTAATTACGTAAATATAGAGCTGTGCAAGAACAGAACGATTAAAAATTAATTATTAGTAACTTCATTAGACAATTTTGTATACGTTATGAAAACGTTTTGATAAATTGTTATTTCGCAATTAAGGCTTTATTTTCTGTTTATGTTAATGTAGATTTATGATTCTTGAAAAAGTGAAAACAGCCGGAAGATTCCAAAATGCATATCACATTATCACCATATCTTCACCAATTGCATAATCTGGATTGCAGTTGTTACATCAACTGCAATCTAGTATTATGTATCGTTGTAATGTTTGTAAATGTATTGATGCAATGTATTAACGTAACGTATTGGAAATGTATTTATACTACTCACTGATGCAATGTATTAATGTACCGTATTTAAAATGTAATTATACAATGTATTGATGAAATGTATTGATGCAATCCAATTATGTATCTATGCAGTTGCTTCATCAATTACATCAATACTTAACATCATTATCAATTGCAATACTTTCGTTTCCTTCAATATTATAAAGATTATTGAATAGCTTTAAACGGTCTATATAATGTATGTTCATATAAAAAAAACTGGCATTTAAAACAAAAATAATATGATTTTCAAATTGTTTATAGAATCTTACAAAGGATATCCTGTGAAAATAAATGATTGAAAAGCTATTCTTAGTCCTATTGTCGAAGAAAAAAAATTTCATGTTTATTATTCGAAAAAAAGCTATTTATAAGAAATATTTTTATAGAAAATTGAAACAAAGATATAAGTGAAGTCTTACAACTATACTAAGATTTGCCCAGAATATTCATTATAGTAACACATCAACAAAACATTCATAACATTGAAGATAGTGCAATGGAAATCGTACTGGCCACCTAAATAAGTAGTCTAAAATAATATATTAAATGAAGGCTAGTTCCTCTATATGTAACTCACTTATCTATTAAGATATTTCATGAATATATTCATGACTTCTTCAAATAATATTCATCCTTTTCTAATATATGCAAGGTATGAATTAAATGCTTTTGAAACATTAAAGTTTCAAATGTTCAAATTGCTTTATCTGGCATCAACTTATTTTTGTATTAAAATTAATACAGTTTTGTCTGTGAAAACAAATCACAAACAAATTCAATATAAAATTAAAAAATTGGATAGTTAAGTCGCAATGCTGAAATTTAAAATTCTCTTCTTTACTGTACATTTGATCAAAATTTATATAATTTACCTATATACATCAGATAGATTATATTTCCATATCAAGATTTATACAATTTTTTTAATAAATAATTTTACTCTCTAATAAGCTATTCGAATTAATTGAAACTGATTTAATATGAAATCACACAATTCTCTCTCTTAGACATTTATATTAATTTACCTCTTAAGTTCATGATAAATATGGAGTTTTATTACGCTTTAAAGGAAACTATCTTCACGCACGATTTTTAATATAATATTTCCTTACCAAAATTAATATATTTTTAACCAATGGGAGAATATATAAATATATTTATATATTCTCGATGCATACGTAACTTATTTATATATTTATATAAAAATGAATTTACATATAAACATTTTTGCCAGTATATGATCTGGTAAGCAAAATTATATAGCAGACAGATAAAAATAAAATTTCTAAATCTAATAATCGATTTATAATCTGAATTAATTTGCATTTACTCACTAGATTTGACTTTCGAATTCCCTTTATTAGAGATGGTTAATGGATTTTATTATTTTATTATTAATAATTTTTGAAAATATACATGATTTGTATCGTACAAATAATTTCAAAAGTAGAGTTAAAATATTGAAAATGCCTTTACATCAGAATTAATAGCTTTTCTTATAAGGGTATTGTGGATAAATATCTTATAACTTACATACATTCTTTTTTCTAAGTTTTGTATCTTGTTATTAAAGTTTTCATTTTTTTAAAATATCTTTTTATATGAAATTAATTTTTGGTCTTAAATATTGTTACTTTGAGCATATTCTTTTGAGCACATATGATCGAATTGTGAAAGAAAAAACTTAATATATTCAATGAATCAAAGAAAAATCAGTTACCGTACCTTTACAGTAAATGTTTTGAACAGATTTATGTTAATGATCTTAAGAGTTATATCATTTTTAGATGAAAATACATGATATGAATAATTTTTTAAAAGCATATCTATGAAATGATTTGAAATTTTCTTATAAATGAAATGTATTTCGTAAGTTCTTATTTTCTCTGTACTTTTTGTGGTAGATTGTGAGGGAAAATAATGAAATTCTCATATTAGCAATAACACGTTTTATATGCCACTGTTTGAATAAATTTGGGTATATTTTATATGCTACTGTTTGGATAAATTCTATATTCATATACGAGTAGTTGTGTAGTTGAGGAAATAAAAAGGGGAGGATTTGAAGATTTTAAATAGTTTTTTCCTTCAAATTTTTGCGAGAGGAATTGGTTTTTATGTAGAATATTTTTATATTAGAAATAATTGACATGGATTTTTTAAAAATCAGTAGTAAGGAAGTAACTAGAAATACTTTCTCACAAAAGTTCTAGCATGTATTATTAAACTTGATACCACTCTCTTTTCATATTTTGTTTGTCATGCAATAAAGATGTTTAAATTTACATTCCCAATAATTTATTTTATATTGAGTAATTAGTTGGATACATTTACGCTCACTATGAATATGAATCCAGAAGGAGAATAATTTTGATTAATGCAACAAATCAAGATAGTAAAGTTTTTAAACAAGCTTTTTGTTTCTATTTGTATTGAAGAGCTTGAGTTTTATCTCGCAGAAACAATATTCCTTTGCTACGTGTGAGAGTATTAATGTTTAAAACAATGGGGAACACTTCAGATAATATGCTGTTCAATTAAGTGGGCTGTTGTTGACGGTTGCAGATAACGATGCTGTGAGACGCACATTGTGGCAAAACAATTAATTTTAGCTGATCATAGGTTGTGAAGCTTTGTTTCTAGGAAGGAAAGGAAAAGCATTAATATGTTCGTATTAGAAGTCTAGTAAAGCGAGAAGCGGATGTTTTGATTTCGTGAAATTTCACTAGCAGCTATTGCGCAACGCATCATTAAAGATAGTCTCCAAATATTTTGATTTTATTTGTTAAACATTATGATACTTTTTCTGATTTTCAGGTGCAACATATTTTAGACAAATCGGCTAAGAACAATATAAATTATAAAATAAATTGAGATACTTAATTTGTTTGAAAGAATGGTAAAACCTCTGACAAGTATATTGATGATCAGTCAGTCAATGGCTCCTATGATAACCGTTGAAGAATTTGGTTCAATTAAAAGCAAATTATAGAAACTATTTCAAAGTTTTTACATTTTTTATAGACGAACAAATATAAGGAGATATTTACATATCATTAGACCAGCGTATTAAAAGCTGATGCATGAATGTAAAAAGTTAAAATCTTTGAATTCGAAAGAATAGACGTAATTGAAGAATCCATATTATTAAAATATTGCCCCATTCAAGTAAAATAAATCTTTGCTTTCAAATTAAGTGTTTATTTTCCCGACAATTTGAGTGCGCACCGATCTTGTAGAGTTTCTTGTACCAAAAAGAAAATCCGAAAACAAATATGCATACACGTTTCGAAATCACACATTTATTTTCTGTGATATCAAGTCTAACAATTCCTAAAAGATTTGATCCTACAATCTTTTTAAAAATGAAAAAAAATTCAAAATGATCTATGTATTGACATTGAGAAATTAAATTTGTTTAAAAATAAACTACGAATCATACTTGAGATTGATATTAAAATCATTATTGCTAAAATTAAATAATATTCTTAATATTTATTTGATAAAAAAGTTTCATATAACTGAAACTTTTTATTAATCTCTTTGGACACATTCTTATTTAGTCTTTTCTACTCATTATTTTCAGGTTAGTGACTCATCTTTTCCATCTAACTTATTGTTAGAAAAAAGTGTAGTGTTCTAGCTGACATTCTTCCTATCATAGAACAGATTACTCTTCATAATTATTTTAAATCTTCTGATTTTCTTTCTTAATATGATGAAAAGAAATTAATAAAAAATTATTTTTACGTCTGGAACTATTTTTTATAAATTTCATTAGAAACTTACGTATGATTTGAGTAAAAATTTTAAATTTGTAGAATAAAATTCACTTTAATCTTACTTCGCCGTAAGAAACATTGGATAAAAAATAGCATACATTTTTCTTAAAAACAGTTTCAACAAGTCTTTTTCAGCACACAAATATACTCTATATAATGAGGTAATAATTAAAGTGACCCTACTAAACTTGTATTGAGGCCGTTTTGGTTGATGTATTCTGATGAAATTTAGCATATACGTTATTTGGGCCATGGAGAAATTATCTGAGATGAAAATAAATAAACCAAATTTTGACCATCAGATAAAAAAGTGGCATATCACAAGAAATTGAACTTAAAATTTATTTAGGCATATTAGGCATGTTCAATGTGCATTCCATTTGATTCAATGACGTGTTTAAAACAACAGCGTGGAATGTTTCTTGATGAATTGACGTAACATTGCTTGTTATTCTTACTTTCAATTCAGGCAAAATTCATATACTTTTTTCACAGACACGAGTTTTTAGGAATTCGAACAGCCAGAAATTTATAGGATTCAAGTTCGAAAGAAGGAAAAATTAGTTATAAAAAATCTTGAAATTATCCATTCATCACCAAAGGGGACTCGAAGTATTTCAATTACATGTCGGTAAGTATGGAGTATTGTGCCGTCTTATATGAGTCCTTAAACATTTGTATTCGTGTAAGGAGCAAATGGTTTGCTGTCATAGTTAAAATTTCGTCTTTTACTGCACCTTTTATACCCTTGAGGAATATTATCCTCAAAGAAAAAAATGCCAAGAATGCAATCAAAGTAAAACTGCATCAGTAAACCTGCAGAAGCAGAATGCACAATGTTAGAACTTGTATAATCCCAAAAGATGCAGCCTTGTGTATTCGTGCACCGTCTGTGATAAAATGCGCTTCATATGATCATATTCAAAAACTGGTAAGCAAATTCAATGATTTATTCTAGGTTAAGAGACTGTACATTTCAATATGCGTACATTATAAAGACATCACTTTAAAATGGATCACATAATCTTTCATACAGTAAACTTAATGAGAGACAAATCATGTGACCTTGCTTGCATATTTCACCAGGAATATTAAAATCCAGAGGCTCTACCAACTACAAAGAAATACTAATTTCCTCCCCTTTTTCGTTTGAAATTCGTTCCCATCCTTTCTTAACAGCCCACCAACATCATCAGTCTCTTTAAATTTAGTAATAATCCTTTTCAATACTTTTTTTGCAAGTCAATTAAACTTTGATTTTCCGGCAGTGCAGCTGAGCCATTACAGCAGTTGTTGGAAAACAACTTGACTAGTACTGCTGGATGTTTCTTCTCTACATATACGTCGTAGAATAATATTTCATCTTTGATTTCTAGCATATTCAAACCTTTCTAGTCCGTATAACGATTTTCCTAAATAGCATAAAAAGTACTATCTAGTGGTCAAATTTTAAACAATTTTTTTTCAGTTTTCATTTTCGGCTCATATGACACATAGGCAACATTCGAATTATGTCAAGCAGAACTGATTCTTTATAGGTATGAATAGGGACAACTTAATTAGAAGCGGGCTGTATAATTATGCTTGTATCTTAAGAGTCGCAGACATGAACTGTTACATTGCCTTTATTTCGTTGAATCAATAATTCAACACACCAAATACAGATCTCAGCTTACGACTTTATAAATGCTGTAGTCCTTCATAGAATTTAAGATTTTAAACGCACACACATGCGTTGATGATGACAGTACAGAATGTAGGCTCACTTATGATGTGAATAAATTGGAACCTTCATGACAAAATTATGTGCGTTTTTTAAACTTCACTCAGCTAAACATAGTTAAAATATAAGATAGATGTTAAAGGAATCAGTGAGTACTAGCCGAGAAATTTCACGATATTGCAGCAAATTCTTTTTTCAAAATTCTTTTCATCAGATGAACAAGAATCTAAAGGAAGAGGAAAATTTACAATTAGACAAATCAAAATATATTGCATTCAAAATGTTAGGCTTCATAATATTATTTTTGAGGGAAAATTTACTTCGGAACTTACTTTATTCAAAGTCTACTACAATCTCCTGAATTTCGGTCCAATGATGGCTCTTCCTTTTCCCTATAAATTGAAGAAGAGCCACTTAGTTGATTATTTGGTTGCTTTCTATTTGAAGATACCCTTAATTATCTTTCAGAAAATGAATATGAGCGAAATTAATATTAAGAATCTCTCTGTTAGAGTGGCTCCAGAGTTAGAAACAAAATTATACACTAAGGATAATTACATTTATTTCTGCTATATATATATATATATATATATATATATTTATAGGAATTAAATAATCATGTAAGTTTTTGTTCTTGATTGACAGTATTTTGTTTGATAACCTGCATAAGAATTATATCATTGCCTTGAAATTTAAATCGTTTTCATTTTTTTCAGCATAACTTAATATACAATACAAAATCAAATCACATGATTCTGTCTTTCCTCGTTAATATATAAATAGAATTTATTATTTTAATATCTGAGTAGTTTATTTGGCAAAAAAAAATAAATGATAATAATACGAAAGTTAAAAGACAGATAAACAGGACAAATGGGTTTTTAATAGCGCTATGATATCATGGGACTGGTTTCCATTAGGAAAGTCATATAGACAATGGGCAAATCATTTGTAAGACTATTAAAAATGTGTTTTTTTAATATATGACAATTGGACGAGCTTATGGAGAACTAAATTGCTTCTAAATACTTTAACCAAATTTAAATATAATAAATATTCTAGGCTAACTCGATAGTCACAAAAGGTGGCTAGTTTAACACAAATTATTTAATGTGTTTACAATATGGAAGCAAACTGACATAGCTAATAGAGACTGAGATATGTACTTTAATCGAAAAATGACATGCCTTGAAGAAATGTATTTTTTGAACAAATACAATTACCTTAACCGGTAGACCCTTAAACTTCTTATAAAATACAAAGGAAATCTCAAATTCAAAAGTAAAAACTTTACACTTAGGAAATTGAAATTTTAAAATCTTTAACCAATGAAAATTATTATCTTATAAAATTTTTATTTTAATAACTGCTTCAAAATATAATAAGGAAAGGTTTTCGGTGCAAATATTCGAGAAAAAAGGCCTTATTCATTGTATCAATAGTTTGAGTAATCGGAAGAAACGCGATGAGAATAACTGAATAGTTATTAAGATTTGAAGCGTATTTTTTGAATCAGTGCCTTTAGTTGAATCTATACATCTTGTCGATGTACAAATCTTATCTTATGAATTTTCATAAGAATTCTTTTCTGAAAAATAAATGGAAGTTTTGTTGAAAGACATTTAAAATACTTTTTGTTTGAAGAAAGATTTCCTTGTCACATTGTAGAGCATTAAATCACTCCCATGTTTTTTAAGCCATAAAGAAAATCATAACTTAAGGGAGGCATTTATTTTGTTTTGAAAAACATTTTTTTGGAAATACCCAATAGAAAAACAACAATTTAAACAAAACAGAGGAATATTTATACTTCCGAAAAAGCGGCCTATAAATGGTTTTTATGGCTTAGTGAAAGAAACAACTGTCAGAACTACCGAGGAAGGTCAATCTTATTTAATATAAAATCAGGCAAAAGCGAATCATGCGTTGTTGTGTATTTACTAAAGAATTACTTTTTAGAGCTTTTATCTTGCATTAAAACAGTGTATGATAAAACGAACTGGATAGGAAGGATTGCATAAGAACATAAAAGTAAAACAATTTATAAAGTTATTATTTGAAGTATATTTCAATTGAAGGAATATTAAAATCTTCAAAGCATCTTAAACAAATATATTTGTTGTTTAACACAAGTTGATTGAGGGATGCTTTGTTTTTAACATAAAAATAACGAAAAGCAATAAACATGAAATAATATTGAAATCTTTATATCATTTTACAAAATTCCATTTTGTTTTTCATCAGTGCATTTTGAGTTGTTTAACCATTTTTACCCATTCGGTCCCAAGTTAATGTATTTACATCGTAGAATGTAACTTTAAAAATGCTTGTCACCAATTACCTTAAATATTTTTTAAAATGTAAGATGCATTTTAAGTTCATCGTGATAATTCAATGGGTTCTCAAAATGAATGATCAGATGTCAAAAAATAATAATTGCATTCCTTTATCGCTATCATCATTATGGAGCTATTACTTATAAATTTTTATATCAATATTCACAGAAATAAAAATTGAACAGAAAGCCGAATAACATAAAAATTACAATGAAACAATGACAATTTTTTTTTGCTATTTTACGTTTATACATTTCTTAGAATGAATTCTTGATTTTATATTATTAAAAAACCCTAATATATTTAAATCATGAATTTTTTTATAGTTATTTGCAAATAAATGTCGGCATGTTGCATAAATTAAATTTATAATAGAGGAAGAAAGTTTTGCTATAAAGATAAGTACCGAATTTGAAACAAATATCTATGACTTGAAGGGATCTAGTTAAATATTGATATTTTTAATAAAAATATTTTTTCTTAAATATTTTTATAGACTCAAAGAATGCTTTAAAATTTGTCAATTCATTAAAGAAAATGTATCATGAATTTCTTTTCTCTTCCCCCTTGTTTAAGATAATTTATAGTAACTCTCTTTATTAATGTCAGTATTCGTGATTTATAATTAATTTATGCTTGCTTTAAAATCGGTATAAGGAATTATAACAATACTTTTATATCTTCAAACCGAGTTATAGAGCATCTCTTAAAATTTAGCATCTATTTTTAGCATAAATGTGTTAATTAAATTGATTTTAATAATATATTAACTGTTTCTTAAGCTCTTTGAAAATACCTTAGATTAATTTATTTTGTTCATATGTCTTAAGAAGAATGAATGACGGGAATAAAAAAAACATTCCACCTTAACGCATAATAATAAAATTTTCAAGATTCGAATATATGTTAGGGCTATGTTTATTTATTAGTTAATATTATTTAAGTTTTTAACGTTACTTTATCTTTTTTTATAGTTTTAATGGTTTCCACTCATTATGATTTAAAACTTCATAAGGAAATTACTGATATGAAATTCCAGGTAAAGAGTTATGTGTTTCCAGACGTAGATAAAATCGTATAATTAATTTATTTAAGAAAAATTGTTTGTGTCTTACAATATTTTAATTTTAGAAACGAATTAAATTAGTGAACCAAAATTTGACCACTTATGGAAAGATTTTAATATCCACGAAATCTGTTAAAAATATTGATGAATAAAGTTTCTGATTAATTTAGAAATTTACATATTTCCTGAGACTATAATGTAACGCACTGGAGAAAAATGAAATTTTTATAACCAGCCAAATTTATAATCCTGCCTCCATAATTCTAGCAGACAGCCCAGGTTGTTACGGAAGCGATTGTTCTATCATCGCTACACTTTTCCCTGATTTAATCTCAAAAGCAAAGTTTGATAAATGATCTATAAATAAACAAAGTATTAAAGATCAAATCACTGAAAATATTATTTCTTTCTAAAAGGAAATGTCGAGGTTTCATCATTAAAGAGAAACATAAAGAATAAAATATGAGCTGCGCATCAATGAGAAATACAAACTCAGCCATAACATGTAAACTTAAACTTCCTTTTTGAAGGATTTTATTTACATTTTTCTTGAAGCTTCATGATAGCTAGAAGAATGCTTATCACGTACATTAGTCGGCTTGCTTTCATTTTCTTGCTCTGCTGGAATACTTAATCGACAAAAAGATAATGGAAAAATCAACTCGCGTTCGTTTCCATTAAAAATATTCTTGCGAAACCGAAAGCAGATTTTTTTCTCTTTAAAATTTCTGACATCTGGAAATAAAAACAGCGATAACCGTGAGAAAGGTTAAAGGCATGCACTGCTGTCCTTATTGCATTGAAAAATCTATCTAAACATCACTTTTCTAAGTTTATATATGAATAAAAATTAATACGGATATATTACTAAGAATTTAAATAAATATTAAACGCATTTTTATTTTATACCGCTGTTCTATCTAAGATTTGAAATATTCCTTAAAATTTGCTTTAATATCTGAGAGAAAATAATCATTAGGATGGAATCTGACGCAAAATAAATGAAAAGTTATACCATTATTTCTTTAGAAGATACACGTTGCTTTGCTCAGTACAATTTGTTCAAAATGTTCAATGGTAATTTCCAGTGAAACACAGAACAATACATATTTATATTTTGAAACCTTTCTCTGGGATTTGTTGAAAAATTTTATTCATGAATGAAATTCCATTTTGAAATCCGTCCCTACAATTTGTTGAAAAATTTTATTCGTGTATTTTTATATTTGTCAACGAAATGCATTATTCGTCTACACATGCATACATGCAGAGAAGGCTGGATCTTCCGTAACATTTTAAAGTTTTTAATTTATTCTTCTCTCGCTCTACTGAATTTAAAATTTCAAAATTCAGAGTTTTCCTTTGCATGTTCGTATAAAAATCAGTTATGATGCTGAATTTGTAAGAATTTTTCAATTAAATTAGTTTACAATTGAATAAACAATTATAGCATCTCAAACAATTACCCGCTACTTCAAAGTATTAATAAATTCACGAGAATTTAAATAAACTTTAAAAAGATAATTATTTCCCGATTGTTCAATAAATACTGCCATATTTTAAACAATCATAAAGAAATAAAATACTAACAGATAAAACAATAAAAGGGATAAAATTAAACGGATTTGAACAATATAAATATAATTTAGAATTTAAACCTATTTCGTATGACATTTTTTAAGGTCATTTAATTATCATTCATGTATAAGGGGTAATTGAAATGTCTCTTTGTATAAAAAATATCAGATATAATATTTTTGATGCACCTCTCTTTTGCATTTCAGAATATGGAGAGAAAATCTACTCAGCATAATATAAATATATTATAAAAATCATCATTTTTTAAAATCCCAGAGCTCTTTACATTTTATGTATTAAGTTGACTTTTGTATTCGCGTAACAATTTTTAATATTATTTGTTCTCCTACACAGCTTACAATTTCTAATAATTATACATAAAAGCTGAAAGTATTTACATTAAATTATTAAGATTATGTTTCAAACTAAATTATATTTGTAACAAGGATTCATAAAGATGCTCTCAAAATGCCCAATGATTTTTATGTTTAGATATATTTTGAAAGATTTCTTTCCACATGATCTGAAATGCCTGCCAGTGAAATTTAACGTTTTTATAACAAAATTCTTTAGGCAAGTGTACCTTACTTATAATGTTTTTATTTTATTAAAAGAGATTTAGAAGGAAATTGATTAAAAATACATTTTCTGAAAGAATTTTCACTAGCAATATATAGATATAGAAAACCTTTATCGCCATGTCGAAAAGAGCTTTTGCGATGCGGAAAATAGTGATTCGTTTGCTTTATTTAAGATTTGGACATTTTGAAATAGATGAAAAGAAGAAGAAGAAAAAAGAAAAATTACGTTTAAAAAATCATATCTTACGAGAAAAAATGTCTTTTTCGAAGAAATATTCAAATGCATTATGAACTTAAAAACTATCCATGTGTTCATTCTTAAATATCTTTTTTATTATAAAAAACAGCTTGTATCAGTTTTTAAAAAGATATTTTATCTTTTGATATATGTATCCAGTCACCTTTATTGCCTTGGGACATGGGAGATCTCCTCTTACATTCAAATGATCCGGTAACATGATTCTGAAGAATAGAGAGATACTCATATTCTTACTCGTGAAATATTGATTTCATGAAAATTTATTGACGCCTTGTATGTTCGCAGGGAATCTGAGTTTATAAGTATCTATTTTAAACTAAGAGAAAGTTGTTCGAAGAGAGTTTCATGTGAATCAGCATTCTGGGCTTTTAAAGATTTATTTGTTTGAAGAATAAGTTTTGCAAACAGCATTTTCGTTAATCAGCACCTGATAGTAAAAAGTATTAATAATTATTAATAGTAATAATTATTAATTACTCGAAATTGAAGTCGTTAATTAATAAAGATTATTGATGTGCAATATCATTGCAATAGAATATAGTTTTACAGAAGTGAGAAAAAACAAAAAATCATTACTTTGTGATAGTTGGGAATGGGTAATAAAATGATTTTTCGGGTCACGAGCTGTAATTTCTTATGATCTAAAATGCATTCAAAACAAAAAATTTCGATACTGTGGCCAGAAACCAGAGCAGGTGTTTCCAATTTCCTCATATCCTCTGAAGTAAATAGAAATATACCGAAATAATTCTAACCTTGCTGCAATTGAGATTGGTTAATTTATAGATTAATTTGAAAACAGTTAATATGACATTTTTAAATTGAAAGAAATCGAAAAGTCTGAAAATGTTTTCTTACTTTCGTTGACTGATTTTAAGATCAGGACCTGTTGGACAGAAAAAAAGTTAAATTCTATAACTGAGGAAAACGTAGTTTTGAAGTTTTAGTATTTAATTCTTAGCCCTGCTAAAGTAAAAGAATACATGTAATAAGTAAGTAAAAATTGATAGTTACCGAGTAATTTTTATAAGCTTTTTTCTGTAAGAAATTGCATTTCTTGTGTGGAAAATGTGATTCTTGAAAACTTATTTATAAATCCAGTAGTACTGCAGAATAATTTTAAGAATCAATTAAAAAATCTTTCACAGTTTCTTTGTTTTTGTTTTAGGCATTTGAAACAAATGTTGTTTTCTGAACATTTTTAGGTTTCATTTATTTTATAAAAATTCATTCAAATGAATGTAAAATAATTATTGACATTTTATTTTTACTATATGATTGTTTAAAGAAAGCAATTTGAATAATTACTGTAAATGGTGTCTTTTAAATCTTTGTTTCAAGTTAATTTTGTTATAATCACGGTTTTTAAGATCAAATAATTAGTTAGTTAGCTTTCTCAATCATAAAAATAATACAAAGTCATTTAATGATTAAAAGAATTGCAGATGAGGATTGCATTCTTGATAAGTCGGTATAAAAATATTGTTAATATATGAGGGATGATCCAAATAAAGTTTTTAAGACAAACGAAAAATGCTTTATTAACAATAGACCCAGAATAAAAATGGTAATTAAGAGGCATATATAGAGGCCTCTTCTCTACATAATCACCAAACCTCATGTTGAAGAATTTATCACACAGCTGGACCAATTTGTGTAATCCGTCTTGGTAATAATCAGGTCCCTGGCTATTGAACCAGTTCTCGGCCTCTTTTCGAACATCGCGTCTGATATGAATCTTGTTTCGGATAAGTGTTTCTTCAATGCCGGGAAAAGGAAATATTCGCTGGAAGCCAAATCACGGTTATATGCGGGGGGGGGGTCAGAACTCCCACCTAAAGGTTTTCATCAATCTCTCTCCCGCTTCAAAAAAACGGTGCAATTTCACCGCCTTTTTTCTACTTATAGCTTCCCCCTATAAAATTTAACGATTTGTCTGTGAATGTCCGATGGGGACACATTCTTGGTCCATATAAATCGTTTCACAGCCTGCACCTCTGTGCGAGACCACTTTTCTAGACGTCTTGCCATTTCTGTCGCTGTTTCAGGCCGTGGTACTAACATTATTTTCTCGAACGACGAGTTTAAGGTAACTAGAACTATCTGCCTCTACTCTGGGAAACAGTATTCCCACCCTCAATTTCTACTTTCCAAATATTGATACTTGTAAACGTTTTTGAATTACCCCTCGTAAAAATTAAATATGAAATAAAACTATTTTTTTAATGTATGGGGTTTTGTAAACACAGTTATATTTGTATAGCTTTATTACAGAAATAAATCATCAATTAGTCAAGGCATTTGAATTATCCAGTGAATGCTGACAGTAAGAAATCTTATATGGAGCATTTTAAAAAGGGATTTTGAAGTTTAGTTAATTAATAATTTGATAATTTCAATTATTCAGAGACACACGAAATTAATTAATGTCTATCAGAAATTACAAATAGAAACAATAATTCTTAAGAAGAAAAAAAAACATAAAAAATTAGAAAGAAAGTTATTCATGTAACACTTAAACCCTAGACAATGCCATTCTTCCCGGAAGTACCTGGGTTTCTTGGACAGGATGATAAAATAAATTGAAATAAAAACGCTCAAAATACATATTCAAGCTTCATTAATTCTTTCTCGCGCCATTAACCCATTTTGCAAGCCATTAAAATGTTAATTCGTCTTTTATCATATCTAGCATACCTTAAAACTTTTTCCCTATACGAAATATCTTGAGAAAGTAATAACTTGAGAAGTTCTCTTTTTTATATAAAGGTCTTCCTTTCATGAAAAGCTAAAAAATTAAGAAAAAAACTTTTTTTAATAATTCAATCGGTTTAAAAGTACAAAATATTTCGAGGAACAATTACTGGCATTTTTCGGTCAATATCATTTTATAAAGATGTTTTTTTCCTTCTCTTTTTTTAATTGTTTTATTATTTTTCGAGTTGAAGTCAACACGGATGAAGGAGAACGTATTGAGTTAACGGAAAACTTTCACAGTTGTGATGAAATTAAAGATATTACTATCGAGAGCTTTTATTTAATTTCAGGAACATATGCGATATGGGTTGAATAGTAACTAATAAAAATTGTGTTGGTATTGTTTGAATGGCAACTAATAAAATCTATGTTAGTATTGTTTGAATGGTAGATCAAAAATACACGTTTTTCTTTCAGTGAAGTAAACTCTCACTTTTTTAAGACTTTGACTTGATTAAATATCATCAAAATTATTAGAATTTCAAAATAATAATCAATAAATCGAGATCCATTTAAAAGGAAATTAAACTGCTTATAGTTATAATTTTACTTCATCAACATTTAAACTATTCGTAGCGACATTTTACATTAATTTGAAACTGTATTTGGTTTAATCAGTAGTAAAATGTTTAATGTTAAATTTAGCATGATTTAAACTAAGATGTTATTAATAGCAAAACAATAGATTTCAGGCTCATTGATAAATATTCAACAAAATAGCTATCACTTTATGCAAATATTTTGAAAATCAATTCTCTAGTTAAAGAGATTTATCACTTGTTTTTTTTATACAAGCATGTAAAAATATTATAAAAATAAAAATGTTTTAAGTCTTTATAATTGCCTTATTCTGTTATGAGAATTCAGTAATGCCCCATCTTTATTTTTAGGAAGAAAATTGAGATTCCTTTGAAATGTTCTTAGTTCTTTAAGGTTTCTTGACAAGTAATAAAATCCTGTTTTTAAAAAAAGCCTTTAATACTTTTTCGTTTGAATGCTTTGTATCGAATTTAAATTTGTTTGTAGTGTAATATGCATGTAAGGAAATATATAGTTATGTCTGAAGTATTTATATAGAACTTGCATTTGATGAGAAATATTTTACTAGAGATAAATTTTAAGCATTGAATCAAAATCGACAAGTAAATTAGATTTACTACATATTTTTGAGATGATAGATGTTCTTATGCCTCTGAATGCTGCTTATCAAATAAATTGGCTAATTAATCATTCACTAATGATAGTGTAATACTTTCCTTTGATTAAATCTGCCTTGAAGCCTATAAATTGATGTCTGATTTAACTTCAAAGCATGGGAATAGGTTTCCTGTTTGGAGAAGATTCAGAGGATATTGAACTCACATTATATCTCGCTTTTTGGGAACAGGCCCATAATCATCGTCTTTGTTTTATGTTCATCAGTCTAATGTCTGAAACTAATACGCTATTGGTGGTGTATTATTAATGTACTTTGCTCAAGTACATTAATTAATTTTCACTTTGAAGTGTTTTTTTAGTTAATGTCTTTATTTTGCTATAACTTTGGTATGTGTTGCAGGGAAACTGTGTCGTTCAAAATTAACGAGCCTCAACAAGCTTTGAAATTATGTGAAAAGATGTTTTGAGAATGTGTGAAATGTTTTGGACAGCAAGTAGAGCCTCTACATCCATTAAAACTTGCTCAGTAAAAACAACATTATCAGATTAATATGTTGAATGTGAAATGTGACATTTTTCAACGCATTTTGTAAAAAATGATGACTGTATAAATTTATATTTTATTAGAATTTAAAGCAAAAGCTATATAGCTGTTGCTTTGTTTCATAACAATAATCAAATGAAGTAATGAGCTTAGATAACAATAATCAAGAGAAGTAATGATCTTTGCAATTATATGAATAAAGCTTTATCATAATTATACTTTGTATAGTTCGAAAGTATTTTTTTTTTCTGTTATTATTATAAAAGTTTCCCGTCTACAATTTTGCATCGAGATTTCCCCTTCTTTAATCTGATACTGTAGCAGAATTTTTCAAATTCATAATGTTTTTAGCTGCGGTTTCTGCTTGAGATTAAAAAAGAAATTTATTTGCCACTTGTGTTTGGAGAATTACATGCCAGAAGCTAAACTTTTGAGATGAATAGGATTCAAACTTTAATGTCTTAATTGCATGTTTATAACACACTTCTGGGAAATAAAGTTTTGCTCATAACATATTTAATCTAATTTCACAATCTATAAGCATCGATATAATTTTAATGAAGATCGTCGTAGTTAAACAATAAATAAATCGGTTTTATTGTACAATTTCTATACTTTTATCGAAAACAATTTCAAATTTTGTTTCATATAATCTAGCAGATTTCTTCTACAATTTTATAAGAAACCCTTAACTTTTAGTAGAGAATCTGTTTTTAAGGTCTAAAGATAGTATTGTAGTAGATTTTACTTGAGTTCTTTCGTATTGCGTCAAACATGGTATTAATATAAACATAAAAGTATTTTACTTGATCATTGTGCTGGAGCATATTGGTATACATCTTGAATAATTTTCCTGATATATTTTATTTCTTCCCCTGTTCTAATTAGCATGATGGACATGAAAGACCATTTATGTAACTTATTACATCAGCAGATGGCAAGAAGCTTTTGAAATATGACATGTTTTGCAAGCATCTATACCAGAAATATTACTACAAAATTCTGCAACAGACTAATAAATTTGGAATAAGATGACAGAAACTTTCCTGGTTTCTAACCCATCATCCTAAAACAAAAACTAGTGCATTAAACCATTGTATTTTTTATATTTGCAGTTAAAATCTCTAACAATCAATCAATATTATTATTATTCTTATTACGATTAATACGAACCTGTAATTTTTCTTTCCCGCTCTAGTAATGCCACCGTACAGCAGAAGACAGATTTAGAATCATCTATATTGAATGGTGACCTGGTCTGACGTCAGAGATAGCAGAGCTTCGCGACAAACTTGGCGACGACTTTGATGGCTTTGGCGACAAAATGTATAATACTCGAAACATCGGGAATTTTTGCGACTCAAGCATTAGGAGCCGAGATACGTCTAGAATGATACTGATTGATCCAGAAGATTTTAAAACCGCCTTCCGCTGCTATATAAGAAACCATCTGAAAGGAGAACCATGGAGAAGGAAGCTGATGGAGGTCTGGTATAGTGGAGCTGAAAAGACCTGAATAGAGAGATCTTGAACGGAGGAATCGCCGAGAAAGTACCGTAGTATCGGCGGAGTATTGGATCGCTGTGTGCAGTTGACTTGTTTTCTCTTGAAGCAAGTTGTGTGTGCCGATCCTGACTGTGTGGTCGACTGAATAGGCCAGACCTATGAAGTCTGAAAGAAGAGTCCTGAGCTGAGGAGTCGCCGGAAGAATATCGCAGCAACGAAGGAGTGCTGAATTTCTTTGTGGTGTATTCTGACGAAGCCTGTGTTGTGTGTTGTAGCCCATTGTGTTGTCGTCGTGAACGAAGCTGTCCTGAACTGAGGTGTAGTCCCGTTGTGTAAAAGATTGAGTTGGTAGCGAAAGTGAAAAAAAGAGACGGAAAAGTAGTTCAACCGTTAGGGAGAGACCTACGTGAGTGTAGGCAGAATCCTTTAAAAATTCCATCTCCTGCTGAATCCTGTCTGGCCGCTTTGCGAGCTGTGCACGTTGTCACTACGGGATTTCTGAGTGTGAACTACTGCCTGCAGTAGAGTACTGCTGTGTGCTGTGCTGTGTGTTGGTTTCGGCTGTATATAGCTGTGCTGTAAATATGTGTTGTCTTTGTGCTGTAGTGCCTTCGTCTTGTAAATAAAACGCCGTCTGTGTTATGTTATCTACAAAAACCCTGATCATTGTGAATACTCATTTTCACACCATATACCCTCGCTATACAGGTAAAAGAACCTGACGGATTAGTATAGGGTAGGAAATCTCCGTAACAATATATATATATATATATATATGTGTGTGTGTGTGTGTGTGTGTGTGTGTGTGTGTGCGTGTGCGTGTGCGTGTGTGTGTGTGTGCCAAAACTCAAATATTTTTTAAATATTCCTTATGTGTAAAAAAAATTGAAATATATATACTTCTTTTATAGAAAGGGCAAAAATAAACCATCCAACCATTTCTTTTTCACAGCCCAAAACATCCGGCACATGAAAAGACAGATATTTCGCAATGCTCTGTTTGAAATTGCGATTGGCTAAATCTCAAACCTTTCATGACTAACTAGAACTAGTTTCACTTCAGTTCGTATAACGTCAAAAGCTTCAAGAAATCTCGTTTTCTTTCAATTCTTCGGTTGGTTTATTCTCGAATGAGAATATTTTCTCTTAGCTCAAGCTTTTTCAAAGCTGAATTCTGGATGATAAACTTATTGTGCTCTAAGGAATGTACGGCAGAAAGTAAACATAGGCTCTATGAATTACGAGGGTTCTCAAAAGATTATGTAATCTGTGCTGAAATGATTTTTTGATTCAAAACGTGTTTTATTCCGTCCAAAGCAAATGAAAACCAGCAGCAGCGGTCTCCCCTAAATTTTCTGGCATTCTTTCTAATAAACATATTATGTCAGAGAACGCCTTACATGACTTTGACGTCTAATACTTACGAAATACTTACTTTTGTTGTGAAATTATAATTTTTACTGAACACATCATGTCACCCTTGGTGAGTTATATTGGCCATTAATTAGACATGCATTAACAGTACTTAAACCTCGAATATTTGGTTTAGACATAATTTTCTCAAACTCATGAAACCAAACTTTGATATAAAACTGTACTTTTATTCACAAATTCCTTATCAAATTTTATGTATTTAAGTAACTGGGTTTTTGAATTATCTCGTTTAGCTGCTTCTGAAAGTACAGACAGACAGACAATCAACCCGTCTTTGGAATTTGCTTAATATTTTACAGGCGTCTACATTACAGACTTTAATTTTGTGTACTTAATTTTAATTATCTAGTTCTTTTCGTATTGTATTCATCGCGTTAATTTATATTCGAACATCCAGACATACGGATTTCCTCTGAGCAAATTTTACTCAACATTTAAAAGAAATCTGCAAATTTGTTTTAAAGATCTTATGCCGAATTTCAACCATTTAGCACAAATAATTTGTGTGTAATCTTTGTAACAGAAAGACAGGTATGGTCTAAAAATATGTTTTTCGAACTCTGGGAGGTCTGAAACGTGAAGATTGGATATACTCTCTTCGAATTTTCTGGCGCTTACAACACTGTCTCTATAACTCGTATTCAGGAAGGTAAAAAGTCATGATAGAAAATGTTCAATAACATTTCATCTTAAAACACGTAACATCAATTTAACTTTGTTTCGTTTAAATAATGTTCTGACATTAGGAAATACACTCATGTACAATAAGAACTAAACTAGAACCTGAAAATTTCTAGAAAATCTCAGACAGTAATAAGAACTTTAAAAAATCACATGCCAGAAATAAAAGAAGGCAAGTTTAGAGAAACTGCATCTGAGAACCTGATACTTCTCAAAGTTTAGATGAAGTTCGCCTCAATCTAATCTATCTTCCATCTTTATTTTGGATATATTGGTAACAGTTCGCGAATAAAGGCCATAGAATATACCTTAAATTCTCTTTTTGTTACAGCACTGCAATCGTCTCGCTTTTCATTCTCTCGTATACGAAATAAGGAAAGAGAAGCACGGTTATCGTGGAGAAAATCAGCTTCGATATCTTGATTGAATCTCCAGGTTTCAGACATTCTCGAGACAGAAAAACCTACTTTTGGAATTAAGTTTGTATAACAATCAGTGATAATTCAACACTCAATAAAATGGATAGATGCATTTGGAATATGGCATTTACACTAAAATTACACACAGCTGTCCTAATCAAACAAAATTCACCAAAAATGGATGAACAATGGCATAAGAGTTTTATCATCCAAGTAAAAAAAGTTTTATAAATATTTGGACTAAATCAGTTAATAAATTGATAACCTGTTGATGTGTCTACTCGTGTAGGTAAATACGGTAATTAAAAATGTGGTAATATCGACGAATGAAATTTATTACTCGACATTCAAAGTTGTAGACTTTTTATACATTTTAAAAGTTACTATTCAGAGAGAAATGCCGTAACCGATATATATACTTTAATAAATAATTAAATATTTACTTTATTATCCCATTGGAGGGCTCTGAGTTTTTTCCAAATAAATCAATCACTTCAATTTATTAAGGAAATGAAATTGTTGAATAATATATAAACCAGAGGAAAGAGTCACCTAAAAACTGTCTAGCATACATTCAGATAAAGGTCTTTTGACAATGATTTAATAGAAGAATGCAAACTATGTGGTAAAAATCGAGATGCAAAATGAATGAATAAAGTTTTAGCCCTATACTGCAATTAAATGCCTTTATTTTCTTTTTCTTAAATTTCATTTCTAATTAACCACTTCATAAAGACAATTATATAGCCTCTGACAAAAATATATAAAGTTGAAGAATATTTCAATGCATTTGCCTTCGTAGGATATAATAAAGAAAGAAGAGGAAACATTGAAAAACCAAAAGGGAAAAAGAAACCAATTTTTATTTGAAATATTAGTCTGCAAGAAAAGGATTTTTAACAAAAAATTAAAAAAGGGTTTTTATTAAATAAAAGTTGTATTTTAATTACACAAAATAGTTCATGTTATCTTTATCACAAAGTTTTATTGTTGGCTCAAGCGGAACATTAATATTTAGTTAGTTAATAAAACTGAACTTACTATAAAACGAACAAAATTAAACAAAGCACATTTCTTATATATAAACAAACTAAAGATCCGCCTGGAATTCTGGCCTTTTTCATTTTAAATATGACTTCATAAACCAAATATATTCCCGTTTGTATGGTAAAGAAGTTTCGAAAAGGGATGCTAGTTCATCTATTGTCCTCCTCACTCAACAGGATTCATAATTACAAACAAATAGCTCTAAAATAGCTCTAGTGTTGATCATAAAGTATACATTAATGTAACTAAATTAGATTAAATCAAATCATATCAGTCCGGTTGTAAGCCATATCACTAACTCTTCGGCCTGCTCGAATTTACACGGATAATAAATTCTGACTGACCAAACTGTCGCAACAATAACACTGACGGGAGCTGTGGTTGAGTCCTAAGGGCTATCATCGACCAAGATACAACCCTTCCCCAAGGAAGTACGCTCCTTTAACGATGGGATTAGCCATACTCCCACCTTTTCGAAAACCCTTCAAGCTGGCGAGATCTATGCATCTCATACTCATTTCAAGGTCCCACTCCCCTTGGGGATAGTTCGGTTGTAAGATCGAATTTTAAATATAATAATTAATTCATTAATAATGAATAAAATAAAAAAAATATTCGACATCCATGAAACAAGGTTATATAAAACTAAATGAAGTTAAAAGTTGTAAAAAATGAAATCGTAATTTTAATTCGAGAATTCCTAATTTTATTAAATTCAAGGTAATTAAAAAAGTTCCCAAAAGAGCATATTCCCAAAAGAACATATTTACATCCATTACTATTGAAATGAAAAAACTATAAACGACGACTCTTGGAGTTACTGAACTTAGTGCTCTATAATGTGTAAAACGTTTTCATTATAAAAGTATCATTATTTTAATTATGTTGAGACATTTTGTAGATAATGTTCATAAGATAGCTTGAAGAAGTCAAATTGGGTCAGTAACGCTGGGAGCTTTGTATTTAAATTTATTAGATGCCCATGGCTAAAGAATTCATCATGAAATTCTTCAGAGTAAATAGAATTCTGTATACTTAGCTTAGAGAGAAACTTTCAAAGATTTAAGGAGTCAGGTTATTAAGTTTGCACTGAGAAACTATTTATTAGCTTTTCGTTGAAGCTTTGCATTTTGAGTCCATCGCTGAAAGTCAACCAGTTTGAAGGACGACTTTGATATGTGGAAATACTATTTTAGTCGAGGCTATTTATTTTGAAATACTAGTTATTTATTTGAAATTGTTATCGATTTTATAAGATATATAAAACTCTGATAGGGATTGAATTCTATTTCAGCCTACCAATAATTTAGATAGTAATATATAACTAATATAAGCTGCATTATTACTACAGAAGAAATAATTGAAAAACTCCTTAAAATCATATTAATTTAACGATCAATATGTTTATCGGGTGTGTGTATTAGTAACCTTCAGACAATGAACTGAATTAAATGTCAATTTTCTCATTTGTTAATAGACATGGGGATTAGGACCCATACGAATTAGATATAGAAAACTTGTTCACTTAGTGCTGTCTTTATTGTAGAGATCTATACACAAAAGAATAAAATCTGCTCACATTATATTTGCATCGTAAGAAAGATGTTAAATATAATTTAGATGAGTAGTTTAATATAAATGAAAATTCTAGATTTCCCTTGAACACTTAAAATAAGAACGAATATCGAATATTTATAATTTAATTTTTTATTCTCTTCTATTATGCCGTGAGTGTAATTTAAAAGTTTAACAGCTGAAGAGACTTTGGAGAAATTATAAGAAATATAAATGAGAAATCTATTGTGTGTAATAAGTGTTTTAATTCAGTCAAATTAAGTATTTATTTACTAATATTGGGTAAGGATATGCTGAAATTTAGATAAACATTTTTTAATTATGTAAGTTTCATATTAGGGGTAAGGAAAAATTTACATATTCTATAATAAATAGCATCATTTTCAGTTAAAAAAATAACACAGATTTACTTAAAATTACATTAGATTTGGTTACATAAATTTAACACTATGAATGTATGGTGTTTAGAAGAATATTATTTATAAAATTGCAAAGTAATATTAAAAAACATTAAAAAAGAAAGTCAAATAATTCTTTGTATAATCCTGATATGCAATAACCATGATAAATTAAAGCTCGTAATTTCCATTGAAAGTTTGAAGTTCCACACTCCATGCTTCTATATTCACTTTAATTAAAAAATTTGAAATTATGTTTCAATTCTCAAAAATATAAATTTCAAATAACATAAACTGAATTTCTTTTTCATTATTAAAATATTTTTAAAAATGATCTAAGATAATTTTATTTTTTGAAAATTATTATGAACTTTTGATCAAAACATTTTGAGAGTCAAAAATTGAGAGTCACATTTGCGAAATAACAATAGTTATAATATTGATTCTCGTTGTAATTTTTATAACTTTTCTAGGCTCCAGAAACTGGACAAATAGAATATTATTTTTCAAATATAAATAAGCGATTAATTTGTTTATAGCACTGCAATATGAAATTCGTCCATATGAATGAAACTGGCTACGCAGTGCTTTTGAATAGAGAAGAATTATTATAAATAATATTATCGGCGGTTCAAACCGTGACTGCAACACACACACATACTAGCTATTACCCGTGATTTCACTTGTGGGGAAATTTTAATGTATATGTATGACAGTCCAACATTTCGCAGTGGCTGTTTAAAATCATCTGCGAGCTAAACGACAACGCTGCCCATCACCGCCTGGTTGCCGCGGATGTCATACAGACTGTGGTTCAACGCCTATATACTCTCTCGCTGATTGTATTTATGTTAGTTATATATTTTTTGCCATTTTTATTATTTATTGGCTGATTAATTATCGTCATTTTTATTTATTGCCTGTTTATTTATCAGCTTGTCAATAAATGTAATTCCATACTATTAACTTGCATTGCTTCAAAAGGAATCCCTGGTCATTCATTTTGATCTGTTAATGACTAGGTCATTGTGAATATCATATCTTCTGATAAAGCGTCCTTGTATTCATCCCACAGCTGGAGGGAGTTTGATAGCTTCAAGTGCTCATTAAAATTGCAAACAGATCTTCTAGTTACTTTCATAGCCAGAGCTTTATTACTTCTCTTCGAAAGATAAGATTTGCGTTAATTTTGGGTTTAGAGTTCTGAATCGTCTTATTATCGTCGTCGTATTATATATATATATATATATATATATATATATATATATATATATCTTTTCGACTATCTATTTTCGATTAAATTTTAGATTACATGAAAATTTAATTCAGATTAATAGATAGCTCATAGTGCGGAATAAAAGTGGCTAATCTAATCAGATAAGTTAAATACTATTCGTCTTGTAGTTCATAAAGTTTTTGGTACTTTATAATACAAATCGGAAAAAAAACTTTTAAGATCCAACTAACACAATGACTGATTTATTCGATGAATTTCCTGTTTGGAAACAATATGAGATCTATTTTCGACCGGATTACGTACGTTTAAATCTAGAGAACCTAAGTATACAGTCCCTAAAGTATCATCCATACCATTTCAGAGTCAGGATATTACGGATTTTATGTGCAACAGGACTGCATATCAGCAGTAGTACTCTTAGGGGAATCTTCTGAAATGTGCATCCCTGCGGCCAAAGTTTCCACTACGTCAATACGGCATTGAAATCTTTTAATTTCGATCATTTCATTCTGTATAGATACTAATTATTGGAGTTGATGCTAATTGAATGAGTTCATGGGTGCATGTAGTTAGCAAAAAAAAAAAAAAAATTGTGTTTCAGTTCAATAAAAATAATAGGATATAATCATTGAAATTTAATATGATCACAAAAAATATGTTGCAAAAAGCCGAGAAAGAAATATTGTTTCAACGGGTTTTGCAATACACGATCTTAAAGCAAGTGAGGCTGGAGATATATAGTCAAATTGTTGCTAAAAATGAAAAGAAAAAATAGCGTAACCTCAATTTATCGAAAGTATAAAATGCATACTGCACTTATTATGCATTTCTTTTGTTATAGAAATGACATTAAAAAACAACAACACAATAAATTGTTTTCCTACTCCTTTTAGCTTGATCGTTTTAACAATAAAACGACAATGCTTCCTTTGAAAAGTGACTGCAACATTGTTAAATCTATGGATTTTTATCGATTGAAAGTTGTTTAGTTTTTCTTTTGAATTGGAAATTGCTCGTAAACCAAAAAGGGCGACAAGTTTTCTACGTTGAATTATTCAATGCAAGAGGGGAAGACCTTGGATTAAGTACCAGATATGTCAGAGATTTTTGCTTACTTACAAATATATTTTTGTGAATGTAAAATGAGCTATATAGCAAAATGTTTATATTCCGTATTTGAAAATTATCTTTTCTTGAAGTTGAAATTTGTTATTTTCTAATTGGTTCTATTGCATTCAATTTACAACTTAAATATGTCGTCTTGAATCACTCAAAATTGTACGAGACATAGTTTTCAACTCGTTATAACAATGTCTAATATTTAGATATTTGATTATTCATCGGCAAAATATTTATCATTTCTCATATGTATTGGATTTTTAAAATATGCTTTACTTTACGATGCATATTTCAATGTTTTCTTATAGTATATTTGTTTAATTTTTATCCGTCTTTTTGAAGCTTTATATTTCTCATAAATTAACATTTTTCATGCTCTTGCTTTATTTTAAGGAAATACTTTCTTTTCTTACAACATATTTTAGATTTGAATACAATTTAATGTAGGGATTTTTGGAATGGACTAAAAATACATAATTATTTTTCAACTTTATTGATACTGAGATATTTATATTTTTACATAAATATGTAAGGGGGAAGAATGCGAAATTTTTTTAAGACTGTGCAGCTCATTTAAAAGCGAGTAGATTTCACAATTGGTCAGTCTTTTTCAAAATGGGTAATTCAAAGTTGTTTTTTTCTATGTCTTATATTTTGAATTTGATTTTATTAAGAAAATATCTTACGAAAATAAATGATTATTTTAAATTCGAGCTTTAATTTATTGTTTACCTGTTGTTACCAGCTTTTATAAGATGTATTTTTCGTCCCACATTGTGTAGCGATGTTTATTTTAAACTCTCAATTTCTTGTCTTTTGAAACATAATTTGATTAAAGTAATAATTAATTCATAAAAAATTCGAGAAATTTGGATTAAAAAAAATGTTTAAAGAATTCCAGCAAGGAATAAAGACTTTAAATTTTAAAATGCTTATAAAATTGTAATTTTCAATATTCCTTTTATATATGTGTATATTTTTTTCAACTGCTGGCGAAAAAAATCATGCTATCCAGGACTATAAATGTTGATCGTTGAAAAAATCAAACCTGATTTATCATTCACTTTCGTCATTATTAACAAGAAAATATTATATATCAGCTGTAATTTATACTCCGGCATTTATAAAAGAGTTGGGAAAAGATAATTTACTAGCTTGTTAAAACTAAAGAACCATAAAAATGAGTTCGAATACTTTACTTAATAATTGAATTACATAAGAATCTTCCAAATATTTGTGAATTGATGTCAACAAGTGCTGTAATAGAATTACAACTCAGAAAATAAGCATAATAGGGATACTCGAAAAAATATTTAATATGTTCTTCTAGTTTATATCAAAATTTAATAACATATTTTATACCTTCGAGCGTTCTCTTTCGGAATACTGAAATTTCAGTTAGAAATAACTGCTTTCTCCATTTAAAAATACTTGAAATGTTTTGACTTTGAAAGAATAATAGATGTTATAGAAGCATTTTTTAAAATTGAAACATCTTATTACATAATGGAAGGAAATGGTTTCTTTTATAATAAAAATAGTTTATTTTATTTAATAAATTTACAAAGCAACAGTTTAAGATTTTCCTGATACTCTCAAGCTATCGATAGTACTTGGAGAGACATTCAGAGAAGAAAAAATATTCCATTATTGAGAATTTTATAAAAGGTAAGTTCTCATTTCTTCGAGGAGCAATCGGGCTTTTGCAATAATAAATTTTTAGATTAGGTTTACATTCGATTCCTGATATATTGAAAAGTATTTCAGGCAATCTGATTGAAAAGAAAACAATAAATACTCTTCGAGCTATTATTTTGTTGCTAACAAATGATTTAGCCGAGTAAATTATATTGGAATTTTCATTTTTGAATAAAATTTTGATATGTATCTTAGTTTTTATATTCTATACTTTCTATGATATGTATATTGGTTTCTATACTTTCTCATACTGTCTCATTTTCTTCAATTTGAAATGTTTGTTTAGTATGGAAAAAAAAACTTTATAATTTATGTGAATGCATAGTCATGTTTTAAACGTCTCAGTAAACAATGTATTTTAAATATTAAATTATTTATCAGCCAGTCTCAGTAACTAAAACGTTCATAAATTCAACTTAAGCTCCCAATTACCCTGAGAGTCTACTGGATTAAGAGCACCGGCATTGATTTATAATCATAATAATGAATTGATATAAAGAAAATGTATTTGAAAGGGTAGGAATAATAGAATTTTATTGCATCAAAATTTATTTTCCCGTATAATCAAAATTATTTCAAAATACAGTTCTTTTACCTTTTATCATGAAAAATAGACTTTATTTCATGGTAAGTATAATTTCATAAGTAATTAACAATTATAGTTTAGAATTTTGATTCATTCTACACACAATTTTGTTGGAGAAATTTGGAGTGCATGATCTTTATGAACACCAAAATAGCTAAACATTATTACTCATGAGAAAGCCAGTATCCTGGCATAGGGTTAGTGCGTCTGCCCCTTGATTTGGACTTCCCGGATTCGAGTACCGGCTCAGGCATGTTTGTTCTTCTTCTGTGTTCTATCTGTGAGGTGTGCGAATATGCCTTTATGTGGAAAGTGGTTGTGCAAGCGAATGTGATACATGAAGTAGCTAAGTCATACTCTTGACAAGAACAAGAGCCACTCACAAGAGAAACAAGAGAAAAAACAAGAGCCACTCACTCGGCTTAAATCATTGACAGATAACAGTCAGCAGGCTTAGAAAGAGCCATAAGTGACAACAATACACAGACAGTAGAAGCAAATACAAACATCCTTTAAAATGTATAAATAAGAGTGAGATTAAATTTAGTAATGATTCTAGCTATAAAGTAAATGATTATATTTAGAGATAGAAAGTAGAGTTTTCACTTTAGGTAAAATTTTCAATTTCTTATTCAACCTATTATTCTTACGTTACCTAAAAAAAACTCTACGACATCGATAGGATTTGGTTGTAGGGCTTTTATGTGATTTTTGTAAATCCCAAACAGTCAAAGTTAGCGAAGCAAATTTTGATTTAGTTGAACTGATACTGTTCAAAGTTGTCATATTGATTTGACCTCCATCAACTCCATCAGTACCTAATTTTTACGAATAAAGGGACTTCACTCTGGTATACATGCAAAATGAACGATCTATACATACATATTTGTTGAAAAAAACAATCATGGATGCTCCAAGATTATTTCCTCCTTCTCCACAACCTTTGTTTCTAATAGAAAAAGTCAATATCATTATCTTCAGATTCTTCACTTTGCATCATTATTTTCCCATTCGATATCAACTTGCTTTTTTCCCTTCCATATTTGACAATAACAACATCAAGTCAATTTTCATAAGTGAAAAATAATATGCATGTAGATTACATGGTTGATTTGTTTAAAATGTGTTTTTTATTTCATATAATATAATGAACATAACTGGCGGGTCGGGTGCTCCTTTTCCCTAGATTTAATATCACTTTCTGTCATGTATCAAATTATTACAAATAATGTTTATAATATTATTTGAACATTTAAGGTAATATTAGCTAATGAAACGCACCTTGAAATCAGTTACAATTTTAATTAATAATTGTGCAGCAAAACCAAATGGCGTCTGAGTTTTATTTTTCCAAAGAAATACACGATTCAACTTCTTAATCATTTTAATTCAAAATCTATACTTATAATAAAGCTCAATGTGTGTGTGTGTGCGTGTGCGTGTGCGCGTGTGTGTGTGTGTTGGCGCTCTACAGGCCAGACCGTTGGACCTACAGCTACCAAATTTGGTACATTTATACCTTGGAGGTCGGGAATGTGCACCTCGGAGCCCTTTTTTCGAATTTTTTATTAGAATTTGAATTAATTAAAATTTAAGCGAAATTTCGACGTTTTTCCACTATAACTTCCGAAAATATCACTGCACAAACATGACTTTTATATCAATTTAAAGATTAAAAAATTAGCTTTCTAACGGTATCAGGTTTTTTAATTTATAATGTAAGCTTCTATTTTTAACGAATTTTTAAAGAAATATTTAAACCATGTTTTTATTACGTGACTGGATAAAATAAAAGAATGCCGGAATTTCGAATAAAAAAAAACTATCATCGCAAATCAAATCTAAAGAAATACAACTTTCTGCACGGGACAGGATAAAATAACAGAAATATAAAAAGTGATATTTTCTAAAAAAATAAATGCAAAGCAAAGGTTCTATGATCGTTTGCAATATCTAAATAATTAATTCAATAAATCTTCTTTACGGTAAACCTGATCAAATTTAGGCAGGATGTGCATTGGAATCCCGACTTAATGGCATATTTCTATTATCGTTTGCAATATCTGTATCATTAATTCAATATTTTTTTTCATTATAAAATGTGATAGTTTCTAAAAAAATAGATGCAAAGCTAAGGTTTCTATAAAATCTGCAATAGTACGTCAAAGGGAAAAAATTAGATTTTATCATCGTGTTGCCATCATTTTGACAGAAGTTCAAATTAAAAAAAAACTATCATCACAAATTAAAAGTTAAGAAAGGCAACTTTTAGCACGTGACTGGATAAAATAAAATAAATATAAAATGTGATATTTTCTTTAAAAAATGCAAGGCAAAGGATTCTATGATCGTTCGCAATATTTAAATCATTAATTGAATAAATTATCTTTATTTATACAGGATTGAATTTATACAGGATATGCATTCAAATTCCTTTCCAATGGCCAATTTGTAAAATATTATTAATAGGCATATATATTGTTTAATTCTGTTAATTTGGTCTAAACGAAGTAAATAATTACATTTTATGTAGTTTGAGCCAAGCAATGCATTTATGAATAATGAGTTTTAGATTTCTTCATGCTTTGCTCTGTGAGCCACATTTTACAAGATATTTTTATTAATATTTTAAATAAAAGTTGCTACATCAATCAGACTTCTAAATCAATCATTAGAACTGACTGATTTATTAAATAAAAGAATATTAGGAAAACGCGTTCTTTTACAACTTTCATTCCATCATCTTAAAGAAAATATTAATTTCATGCCAATCAATGCCCGGACTTATATCAAGTCTAATGAATATGTGATTTAATTGAAAATTTTAGAACCCATTACTCATGGCGAACCAGCTGGTTGCCAAAGGCGGCTAGTATATAATAAGCCAATGTACAAAAGATATAGAAGATGCAAACCAAATCATATGTTTTATGATTTAACAGCGTAGCAGACATTGGCTAGTTTAAAGTAAATTACGATATGAAATAGAGGCTAAGAAATGTTGTAAGAAATAATCAATTACAGATAACTAATATTCCAATTTAAATACACTGTTGTTCTGCTAATAAATGCAAAAGAAGGCCATGGTGATATTTAAATAAGGAATTATTTCTAATATAAACTGCAGTTTTTAATTTTAATATTAAAGATATATAATACTTCTGATTACATGCATAAATTAATATAATTATTTTAGAATATAAATGAAGAAGCAAAATATGAAAGTAAATGAAAATTGATGTAATAGATAATATACATTATTTTTCAAACAGGAATATTAAACATAATCAAACAAGCTCACACCTTTGTAAACAAAACATAGTCAAAGCGAACATTATCGACCGACACCGAAATTCTGTCATTTTTAGATGAACGATGCTGTTTTGAGAAACACTTCTAATGCAGAAGAATACCAGGAGAAAAATAAGCGAGTGAGCATCTTTCCTATCGAAACCGTCAGTATGGATGGAAACATAGTTTTCTTATCGGCCATTTTTTGAAAGTTGGTCACTTCTTTCTATATGCTAGATGACTGGCTTATCTTGTGGAGCATTCAAGTTTCCTCAATCCTTATTTTATTTATTTTTTAATCTTTAACCGTCATCTCTATTCAGAAGAACCACGGAGATCCAAATCTATCATATTTGAAGATCTTTCTTTCATCCCTTTTTCTTTGGAGTTCTGTGAAATGGAAAAAAGACACCTAGCAAAGAAACCTCACAAAAAGAGAACTTTACTTCGCACTGTAAATATTCAAGCTGTACTTGGCTCTCTGGGAAAACAAATTTTGAAAAACTGAAGTCTTACAATTGAATTAGAAAAGAAACTGGCTCTCTTTATTCATTTAGAATAAAAAATTTCTGTTCCTATTTCAGTTTTGGTTGAGAATTAAAATGGACTGGAAGTATATCCTCTAGGCATTTCAATTTTTTTAATAAAAATAAAGGAAATGCTCAAGATTCGTTTGCTTATGATGAAATTTCAGACACAGACGATTTAATTCTTACATTTTCAACATTTATGTTTCTTTTATGTTTGCGGGGTAGATTGCATATTTTCGGACACATTTTCATGTCAAATTGCTTTTGAAATTTCAGGAAGATGTTGCGCCTAAGGAGCATCACAAAATAAAGTTCAGATGTCAAGGCAAGCTGTTCTTATTACAAAGTGGAATTTTAGGAAAGAAAATTTAGAAAGGAGACAACAAATTAGAAAATCTGTAATCTTACAAATGAATTAGAAAATGGTCAAGTACTTCATTAAATATTAGAAGTTTCATTTTTATTATTTCTAACTATTTAAATATTTGAGTTTTGTTGGAATATTATAACTCACAATTCAGTTTACAAAATTTATTTAAGCACATATTTATTCCATTTTTATCATGGAAATAGTCTGCACCTTGTAATACTAAAATATATTTTTAGCTAAATGTATTATATTTGAAGGATATACTGAAATTTCAAGATGCCATCTATATAATATTGTAGTGATTCGATTATACACTCTAAGCGCTTTTAAAAATTTACTAAGTCGACATATAAAACAGAGTGCGCCAGAGACACATACTTATTTGAAAGATCAATAAAAACAAAATTAGTTCGGTTATTGTTTTAATTCTTTTTTTATTTGAGAATACAATATCTAATTTTTTCCCCTACAGTTTTAAAAATGACATCGGTTAAATGGCGGCCCACTTTGCGCATATACTGATTAAGTCGATTTTTGAGATTCGTGTACACTCTTTGCAGCATATCAATCAGTATGTTAGCAATGGCATCGCGAATGTTGTTCTTGAGGTGAGCTATTGTCCGTGGTCGATCGACATAAACCAGGGATTTCAAAATGAGCCTCGTCACTGAAAAAAAAACGACCGCGCCTTGAGGCAGGTTGTCAAGCAACATTTCACATGCCTTTTCACGGGCAATAAAATCGCGTCCAGTTAATTCTTCTACAACAGCCAATTTATAGAAATGAAATTAAAGCTCTTGATAGAGAATTCGTCACAGAGTGGTGTCGAAAATTCCTAGAACAGTTGCGTGTTTGCGAGCCGAGCGCAGAATCGACTGCCTCTCTCTTTCGACATTTTCTGGAGTTCTGGTGGTCCGTTGATGTCCATTTCTGGGTTTAGCAATACTTCCACACTCCTGAAATGAGTTAACTCAAGATAGAATCGAATTACTGCCAGGAACGGGTCTGTGTGGAGGAATTTTGAAGCGAGCGTGGAAGTGAGAGCTTGTTAGAAAAGAAGCTCCCGACGGCGAATGCCCGCTGTTCACAAGACCAGAGCATGATGGCAACTGACCAGAAAAAGAAAAAAAATGGGAACTTTACCCTCTAGTAGCTTTACCTATCATCCCGCTACCAACTCAATTGACCACTTGGGAGTTTTTTCAAATAAGTAAGTTTTCTGGCACATCCTGTACGTATCTAAATTGAGATCGTGTGTTTTTAAATAATTAATTAAAATTTTGAGACTCTAGATTTACCTATTTGAAGCTTGAAAAGGTCTTCAAAGCCAGTATAGAAAATTGTAAGTCCATAAACAATACTTTTGATGTAATGTTAAAAAATGGTTGTAACTCTAGAAAGGCAAAATTACAAGCAAATTTTCACAAATAAACCAAAAGGAGCTATTATATAACTTTTGAGAAGATTACAGAGTTGCATTAGAACTTGATGATAGGAAATTTATAAGTGAAAAAATATTTGAGTTCATGTATATTGGAAGTAAACGATAAAATAAATGGCATGCTACACTTAATTTTTGTCATTTACGTATCAAGTGCTCAGAAATTACGTGCTGATCTCCATACCACGCTGCCGTTGTTCAGTATCATGTGAAACATAGAAACAAAGTTACTTCTAGAAGGCTACATTTGATTTAATTTAATTATGTTTTGTTATTCTATTTCAGGAGTTTTCAAATGATCAGGCTGAAAATTACATGTCTTCTTAGCATCATTAGGATTTTATGCTTGGATTTAATAGTCTACAGAGCATTTGATTCTCTCATCATCGCGAAAAAGTTAGTTATTTCCAAAAATTCCCATAATGACATTAATATTTCATAGAGACTAATTAAGATATTATTTTCTCAGAATAAATGTTGCTTCACCTCAAAAAAGGCTAAGAGCTTGTGGAATAGACTTTGTCTACTAAGTTGACTAGTCTAGTTAATAGACTAGTCTACTACTACTTACTACTTACTACTTTGTTAATAAAAGCTGTTCACTTTCTTTTTTTCTGTTTCAAGTTTTTTCGTAATCATATATTTAAATTATGCTTAAAAAATTCAAATTGAAATTTATAAGAAATTTTTGTATCTATTATGAAGGGGGAAATATTCCCATAAAAAATCTTTCTTTAGATTATTCTTATGAGGTTAGGTATTATAGAAAATTTTGAGTAGTCATACCTGGATTAGAAAAATGCTATCTTCGAAAAAAGTTATCTGAGCAATACTTCTTTTCTGAAGTTATAATGCAGGAATGAAAAGATCTTTAGTTCTCTTTCTTACCAAAATCTTACATTAGTAAGCGTATTTCTGAACAACAGATCACTAAAATATTATCTTAAAAAGATCATTATGTTATATATATCCATAACATTTTTTTGCACGATTTCCAAATTAAATGTCAACCTTTTCTATTTGTCGGTAAACGTCAGCACTTTTTCAGAATTTTTAATTATTAAATTATTTAAATTGATAAATGCACCTAAAAATTAGCATTTTCATTAAACTTGTTTTCATTCAAATTATATTTAAAAAATATCAGATAAGACAGCCCAAAGTAATATGTACTTTTAAAATTCAGAAATTCTGATTTATAAGATGTTCTGATAGAATTTCTAATTAGATTAATTTTGCTTTTTTCCAGTTATCTTGTATTACGCTTAAAAAAAACTTTTTTCCCCCGAAGTTTTCAGCAATATTCGAAATAAAGTTTATTTCAGCCATGGTGAACCAAAAGAGTCGCGTACTTATGATTAGTAAGTCAAATTTAATAACACTTCAATTTCTTTAATAAGGCTGTATTTTTGTTTTCACTAATATTTACTCGCACTTCAAGTTAATAAAAGCTGTTCACTTTCTTTTTTTCTGTTTCAAGTTTTTTCGTAATCATATATTTAAATTATGCTTAAAATATTCAAAATAATAATTGCTAGTAGAACTCTATTCGAAAATAACTCCAACTTCAATCATACTTAGTTGTTGGCGATCCTAAACCAATAAAAAAATACCACGATATATTATTTTTTGGAAAGAATATCTTTTCTTAAACAAATACTTAAAGTTTAAAAGTCGAGATTATTATATGATTGCATTTTAAGGAATTCAAATCAACGCATGTTATTATATCTAGATATGACTGAAAAATCAAACATTTGAAAAATAGTTTATAGTTTAGTTTAGTTATATTAACTTCCCGTTGTAAAGCAACACGAGGGCTATTTTGGGATTGACCTCGTGATTTTGAACCACGATCAGATGGCGAGGACGACACCTGAAATGGCACCCCTCTCCACACCACACCACATCAGAGGGAGGACGTTTGGCCTGACAGATTTAAAGTGCAAGAGACCCCCTCACATGACAGTTCTTCGATGGACTCGAGTCTCGAGCCTGAAACCCTCCGGTTCCGAAGCCGAGACCTTACCACCAGGTCACCACGGCAAAATAGGTTATGGAAGTGATACATTTAGTATTTCAATACTTGATTAAAGCAAACTGTGCATGCAATTTTGGAAATATCAATGGGAATTTTTATATTTAATGGTCAATATTAATTAATCTTATTCTATTATGAACAACATTTCTTAAAATATAGAGTGTATTTGTATATACAATTAACGCATATACACGCTCATAATCCCTTGAACATTTGACAGTTCATACATAAATGGTTTCACATCCAAATAAGTGCATAAAAGAAAGTATTTAATTAAGGAAAATTTTCCAATACATCCTAAATTTTTGATTACTACTTCCTAAAGTAATTTTTTGGTGTGATTACAAGCAAAACGACTATGTAATACAAAATAATATCGTTTACCACAGTAATATAGTTCATAGTAAACCATAGTAATATATTTTATAATAAACAGCAGCAATAGTAACCATAGTTTATTGCAATTTTTATAGTAAACCACCGCAATATAGATACATAGAAAATGCAAAACCAGTACAAGAAAATCGAGCTAAATATAAAAGACGAATTAATGAAGACAATTTTTAAAAAGAAGATCTTTATTATAAGCAAGTCTTATAGAAATTAATGAGCTTTATGGTTGAAAATAAAATTGAAATCAATGTTTCCAATATATTGTCGAATAACACTAAAATTCTAACATTTTTAGATAAACAACACTGCTTTGAAAAATACTTTTAACGTAGAAGAATACCACAAAAATAAATAAATAATAAAAAAAAACAAGCGAACGAGCATCTTTAAGTCTCCTAACGGAGCCGTCAGTATGGAAGGAAACATAGTTTTCTTATCCGCCGTTTTTTGAAAGCAGGTCACTTCATCCTATATGTTAGTAGACTGGCTTATCTTTCAGAGCATTCGAGCTCCCTCAATCCTTATTTTATTTATTTTTTAATCTTTAACCGTCATCTCTATTCAGAAGAACCACGGAGATCCAAATCTATCATATTTGAAGATCTCCCTTTCATCTCTTCTACTTTCTTTGGGGCTTCGTGAAATGGAAAAGAGATGCCTTGTAGAGAAACGTAACAAAAAGAGAACTTCACTTTGCACTGTAAATATTCAAGCTGTACTCCGCTCCCTGGGAAAGCGAATTTTGAAAAACTGAAGTCTTAAAATTGAATAAATTGAATTAGAAAAGGAAGCTTTGGGTCCCTTTTCTTTCACTTCTTATTTTAGTTTTGGTTCAAAATAGAAATACAAGTGATATAGAATTGCTAAAAATTTAAAAATTTGCTGAAAATATTTGAAAATTGGAAATTATTTTCTTTATATTTTATTTTATCAGAGGAGGAAAATTTAATTCATTTTAGATTTTCCACGATAGTGTCTTTCCCTATTCGAATATACGTATATATATGAAATAAATCTCACATTTCAAAATTTTAATCCGAAATATTACACACATGTGTTCTGAATCAAATTTCTTAAATAAATATGTATTAGTATTTTATCTATTTTTATTATAAATTCTGGAAAATTAAGTAAAATATGCTATGATGCTTAGTTTTATCAGAAATTATGGTCTATTATGTTCATGTTTCTCATATATAGCTGCAATGTACTATTATTTACATGAGCTTATCTAGTATATAATCTAATGAGAAAAAAAATGCATTTTTATTTGTTTGTACCTTATGCGCTGCAATACCGTTCAATCGATTCGGATGAAACTTAGCCAACTTATTGCTTGCAACTGCGCAAAGGTTATAGGTATAGTACAATTATTATATATTTAATATATAAAACTGAATTTTTATTTGTTCGAATTTTTGTACGAACGTATATATGCTGTACTGCTCATACGACAGTAATAAAACTTTTTCAACTAATTGCTTGCGCTAGACAATGGTTTCAAGCATAATATAATTATTATATCTAAAATAAAAAATTAATAAATGTTATTCATATTTTTTCTTCATGCATCACTAAATTTCAATGAATGCATTTCTTTTCGAGATAAAAACAAATACTTCTTCCATCCTTTCTAATTAAAAAAGATAGCTATTTCAAATCCCAAAAGATATTTCCCTAATTATTTTTTCTACGGCAGCAAAGAGCCGGGTACTAGCTACTTAAATAAATAAATCAATATATATATATATATATA